>OY740802.1:38609985-38689985 GCA_963514005.1 Raja brachyura | reverse complement strand
ACTTATTTTAAACGAAGTTTGGAGCGCTTGACAATACTTTTTTTTCTCTTTGCGCTCGTTTTCAGAAAGGGTTCAGACCCCGCTTAGCTCGTTGCCCCCTTTGAACCAAGCCCTGCGAGAGGGAGGGAGGGAGGGAAGGTGTGAGTGAACAAGAGCGCCGAGGAGGAGAGGGAAATAGGGGGTGGGGGGGGTGGGGGGGGGTGGGTGGAGGAGAAATAGGGAAGAAGTTAGTTGTTCAGATCAGAAACCTGTAGGCTGGGAGCCATAATGGTGAAGAGCACACCCAGTTCTTCTGAGGAGTGCATAAGAGACATCGATCCGAAGCAATGTTCCTCTAGAACTATAACTGAAACCGTGTCCACATCACCTCCTCTTGGTCGGACCGCAACACCAAATCTACGCGTCAGGAAAATCCATTGATTCATCTCCATGGTTTTTATAGCTAATTTTCCAATAAATAACTGCAGTAATCACCCCCAGAAAGGGTAGGATAGGGCTGAAGCCCAGTGTTTAGACGTTGGAATGGTTTTTTTTATCATTCTAATAGAATGATTTTCCACTCCTGTGGTAATTAAACCTTTTTTTCACTCCTAGTTTTTTCAACATATTTTTAGGATATACATTATATATAAAAGTGTACACATGGGAAAATAAGACGAAAATGACCAAAAAGCAAAGAATATTTATCTAGGGTGAATTAAATTTTGTGATTAAGACTCGAGCGTGAATGGCACTGAAATAATTTAAAGAGTTCCCACGGTAGACTCACGATTCACTAAGTTAAACGCACGGGCCCTACGTTCTTACAACGAGTCTAAATGTTTCAGTTTTAATCTTGAACACTAAATTTGACTCGTGCAAAAAGTCAAACATGTTTGACTTTTTTCACGAGTTCACAAGTTTCACGGGTACCTGCCGTTAGCGCCAGGAGTGGACAAGTTGATCGCGCGAGGTCCGACGTTCCGGCTACGTTGGCTGTACGTGATCACCACGAGTGAAAACTCGGGGTCACTCGTGGGCCAACTCGCAACGTGAGACAGGGGTTTTAGGTAACACATGGCCCACAAAATCCCAGGTCAGATCCATGGTCCTTCTTGAAGGCACAGTTGACTATGGACCAAGTGAATTGGATTAGTATAGATAGTATTGATGGTTAGCATGGACACAATGGGCCAAAGGACCTGTTTCTGTGCTGTGTGATTCTATGACCTTATGGAAGGTACCATGCGGTGATGTAATTACTTTCAGGACTCAGGAGAGAAGTCAGCTGAGCTTCCTGCTTCTGAACCCCAACCACCCATCCACAGTTGGAAGCAAACTTCACTTCGGTTTAGTTTAGTTTAGTTTAGGTATACAGCGTTGAAACAGGCCCTTCAGCCCACCGAGTCCGTGCTGACCAGCGATCTCCGCACATTAACACTACAATAGGGATAATTTACAATTTCACCAAAGCCAATTAGCCTCCAAACCTGTACGTCTTTGGAGTGTGGGAGGGAACAGAAGCTCCTTGGGAAAAGCCACGCAGGTCACGATGAACGTACTCTTCACGCATTACCCTTCCTTATCTCTGTGTCTCCCTCTCCCTTGACTCTCAGTCTGAAGAAGGGTCTTGACCCGAAAAGGCACCCATTCCTTCTATCCAGAGATGCTGCCGGTCCCGCTGAGTTACTCCAGCATTTTGTGTCTACCTTCGGTGTAAACCAGCACCTGCAGTTCCTTCCCACACATGAACGTACAAATTCTGTACACACAGCACCCGTAGTCAGGGTTGAACCCAGGTCTCTGGCCCTGTGAGGCAGCAACTCTACCGCTGCGCCATCGTGCCACCAACTTGTGTGAAAGTCAGGTGGGAATTGGATACCACCTGCAACTGAACAGCCCGCTGATACCGGAGAGCGTCTATGGAGAGCGACGCAGGAAAAGTGAATTTCTTCTTGTAGCAGCGAGAAGACGTCAGTCATGCTGTACCAGCAGGGAGCTTCAATCCACCAACAGCTCGCCCAGGAGAGAAACTAATCTCTGACCTCCCTCCTCAAAAAGGCAGCAATTATCCCAATTGCCTTAAAAAAAAGAGCTGGATGGAATAAATCAGACAAGTAGACAAAAGATACGATTTACATAATGAAGACCTGAGTAAGTGCAGCTCCACAGTCACTTTGCCACATCCCCCGCCAGCCCAACTCTCCAGGGAGCAGAGGTTAGCTGGCCCTGATTTAATTACTGCAGACTCAATAACATCAGGCACAGAGCAGCTCCCTCAGCTCTGGCTGTGTGAGGAGCTCCCTGTTATCTCGGCTGATTATGAAGATACAGCAGGTCGAAAGGACGATGAGGCAAGTGATGATGGTGTCATTCACACAGTCCCCTGGACCCCCCTGGGACCTGGCGGGATAATCATTTAATAAATGTCCCAGCGCTGGAGCCTGCGAACAATTGTTCAAACCGTAGCTCTGTGGAAGGGCTGCAATCATCAGGGAATCAGCTGGGAGATCAGACCGTCAACCTGGAGGTCAAATAGGTCATGGAGGGAGTCCATGAGGTCACTCAGGAATGAAGCCAAACTCGCCCCTTTCACCATCTCTGGACCGCACAGTCCCTGACATATGATTCAAATGTTCTCACTGTAGCACTGTTGTAAGTGCAGCTAACAAGGTTTTGTGGGCGGTAATGTGATAATATTTTCATGAAATAACAACACTGCTGGAAAAAGTCAGCAGGTCAGGCAGCAACTGTGGAGAGAGAACCAGATGTAAACCAGATCATAGCAAAAGGATTTGAGTACAAGAGCAGGGAGGTTCTACTGCAGTTGTACAGGGTCTTGGTGAGGCCACACCTGGAGTATTGCGTACAGTTTTGGTCTCCTAATCTGAGGAAAGACAGTCTTGCCTCTGTTAATCCTTTTATCCTTCTGTTAATTATCGTGTTGCACAGGGAGCCAAATGCAACGGAATTTCGTTTGGAACTGCATATATCGATGTATTTCTAAATGACAATAAAGTTTGTTTGACTTGACTTTTGACTTGAGGGAGTACAGAGAAGGTTCACCAGACTGATTCCTGGGATGGCAGGACTTCCATATGAAAAAAGACTGGATAGACTCGGCTTGTACTCACTAGAATTTAGAAGAATGAGGGGGGATCTTATAGAAACTTTAACAGGCTAGATGCAGGAAGATTGTTCCCTATTGTTGGGGAAGTCCAGAACAAGGGGTCACAGTTTAAGGATAAGGGGGAAGTCTTTTAGGACCGAGATGAGAAAAACATTTTTCACACAGAGAGTGGTGAGTCTCTGGAATTCTCTGCCACAGAAGGTAGTTGAGGCCAGTTCATTGGCTATATTTAAGAGGAAGTTAGATGTGGCACTTGTGGCTAGAAGGATCAGGGTGTATGGGGAGAAGGCAGGTACGAGATACTGAGTTGGATGATCAGCCATGATCACATTGAATGGCGGTGCAGGCTCGAAGGGCCGAATGGCCTACTCCAGCACCTATTTTCTATGTTTCTATGTAATGGTTCAGGACCATGTCCTTATGTTGTATTAACTTTGTATCTCTCTCTGTTGAGTATTTTTTAAATGTGTTTAGAGATACAGAAACAGGCCCTTTGGCCCACCAAGTCCACGCTGATGCCCATATTGTCCTACACACTAGGTACAATTTACAATCTTTACCAAAGCCAATTGACCTACAAACTTGTATGTCTTTGGAGTGTGGGAGGAAACCGGAGCACCCGGACAAAAAGCCCACGTAGAAACTCCGTACAGACAGCACCTGTAGTCAAGATCAAACTCGGGTCACAGGTGCTGTAAGGCAGCAACTTTACCGCTGCGCCACCGTGCCACCATATATATTGTCTGCTTTTAATCAGGTTTTCAGCATTTGCACTTTTCTCCAGTTTGTCTCTTGCTGTTCCAGCGCTCTGTTTCCCTTGCTTTTCCGCGCTCCCATGCCCTGATTCATCTCTCTCATGCATTCTCCTGCAAATAGATTAGCAAGCGTCTGCAAGCCTCCATCGCTCTCTCTCAGCCGGCACCTCCATCCAGGGTTGGAAATCGCTGTCAAAACATGGGGGGGACACAATTCCTTGGTGGCTGCACGCCCACGCACACACACACACACACACACACACACGAGGCTTCGGCCGTGGGCCCTGTGGACGGTAACCTGGCTGGTGACGTCCGCCCCAAATTGTCCGCCTCGAATCGTGGGGCTTCAATCGGCCCATTCACGGGACCTTTCATCACCTGGCGCGACTTAAAACCATCCGCGTGATCTTCCACCGTCCGGCGAGGGCTTCAACATCGGGAGCCTCGATCGCCTCGATGAAGCAATATGACCGCGGGCGGTGGAAGATCACGCAGCCGATTTATAAGCCGCGCCGGGCGATGAAAGGCCCCACGAACGGGCCGATTCAAGCTCTGCTCTACGATCTTTGCTCCACCAGGCCGTCTAGCTCCTCCAATCATTGAGCTCTGTCCTCTGTCACACCCCTTACTTCCGCCTCTGACCAACACCTCCCTCCTCCAATCATCACGCTGAATCATGTCCCGCTCTCCCCCCCACTGCCTGCTGACCGACGTCTCTCTTGTCCAATCGGCGCCCTCGATCATCAGTCCCACCCCCACTGTCTTGCGGAAAGCGGCGTTTTTTAATAGATTTTTTTTCACCGAATTTCAAAATCCGGATTACAAAACATGGGGGGGATTGTCCCCCGCCACTCAAAACATGGAGGGGGCGTGTCCCCCCGGTCCCCCCCGGGATTTCCGCCCATGCCACCATCCCTGTGTCAGTCAGTCTCTCCGGCGCTCCACCCACCAGGCATTTCCTCTGTTCTCTCCACCCCTCTACTCTCACTACAACTTCATACTTGGTTGCAAAGGTTCCCGTTGCTGAAGATGAGTCATCAGCCCGAAATTTTAACTCTTTCTTTCCCCACGGATGCTGCCTGAAATTGATGTGCTTCCATCAATACTTAATTGAACTGTCTCATACCTGCTAGAGTTTGAGCTTTCAGATTGGCCTGACCTCATTGAGTGGCTGAACAAACAAGGGTCGAACATTGACTGAAGAAGGGTCTCGACCCGAAACGTCGCCTATCTCCTTCACTCCTTAGATGCTGCTGCACCCGCTGAGTTTCTCCAGCTTTTTGTGTAACCCTCGAACATTGACTCATTTCCTGCCTCCTAAGGGTTCCAATGGGTGTACCCGTGCACACACACACACTTGCATGCAAACACGCACCACACGCTCCACACACACCAACACACAAACGCATGCTCACGCCACAAACAAACACTCACACCACACATGCAAAAAAGACACAACTTCATAAACACACAAACACACCACACACTCACTAACACACACACCTACATAAACACTGCATAGTCTCTGACATATGATGCAAATGTTCTCACTAGAGCACCGTTGTAAGTGCAGCAGATTGTTTCACATCACAGGGGCTTGTAGATGGTAAGGTGACGATACTTAATTAAAATAAGAACACTGCTGTGAATGCTCAGCAGGTCAGGCAGCATCTGTGGAGAGAGAAACGGAGTTAATGATTTAGGAACTAGACCGTTTATTATATTAACCCTGTTTCTCTCTCATATTTCCTCTGACCTGCCGAGTGTTTTCTGTATTCTCCATTGTTATTTTCCAGCATCGCCACTGCTTTGCTTCTCCAGCTTGCCTCTGCCTGTCCCTTGTTTCATCTCACTCCTGCCTTGTTCTTATTCTCACGACATCTTCTCTAGATAGATCAGCAGCAGTGTGCATGCACGCTTGCGAGTTTGTTGTGTGTCATAGTCTCACACACACACGCACACGCATTCATACACACACTCACAGCACACATTCAAACACACACACATCAACACGCACACTTAGATAAACACATACCCTCACCGCACACACATAAGTGCACTTGCATCAACACAGAATAATGTCTACAGTCAAACATGCACGAACTTGCAATGAACATCACCAGCAATTTGTCCTTGGCCAGCAACATCAAAGATATGGCCATGAAACTACGCCAACTCTCTACTTCTTAAGAAGGCTTAGGAAGTTCGATATGTAGTGGTGTGGCAGCGCCTATCGGCAGCGGCTCGAAAACAGTCCGTCTGTCTTTTTATTTTATTTTTTTCTCATTAAATGTATGTCTTGCCGCTAGCTTTTATTATTTTTCTTTAGTTGTGTATATGTGCAGGGTGGTTTAGTCTCTTCCCTGTACGGGGGACCCGACTTTTTCCCTGTCGGGTCTTCGGTGTCGTTGGGCCTAACATCGTGGAGCCGGCGGCAGCCTCCGGCCGGGACCAACCTGGGGGCTCCAGTCGCGGAGCCTGCGGACCTGACATCGCGGAGCTGGTCGACTTCGGAGCGGGGAGAGTTGTGGTGGCGCGCGGCTGCGACCCAACTTTGGAGCTTCGGAATCTCCAGCTGCAGGCCCGGTGGACGGTAACATCAGGAGCTCCAGGTCCCTGGTGGGCGACGGCTTTTCGGAGCTCCCGCAACGGCAACTTCTCCCGTTGGAATCGTGGGGTTTAAAGGACTCGGAGCGGGGCCTAACATCGCCCGGCGCGGGCTAGCGGCCACGGGACTTACCATCGTCCACCGGGGGCTCTAACATCGGAGCCCCAGTTCGCCTAGACGCTGCAGTTGGACTGCTGGACCGTGGGTGAAGAACAAAGGGAAGAGAGAAGACTTTGCCTTCATCACAGTGAGGAGGTGTTGGAGACTCACTGTGATGGATGTTTGTGTAAACTGTGTTAAATGTGGGTCTTAGGGTTTTTTTGTAATGTAAGACTGTAGAAAATGCAATTTAGTTCAAATCAAGCTGTGCGAATGACAAAATAATGGTCCCAACAACCGTAACCAACTTCCACAGTGCACCATGGAAAGCATTTTATTGGAATGCATCACGGACTGGTTTGGGAACAGCTCCATCCAAGACCACATGCAACTGCAGAGTTGTGGGCCTAGCCCAGGCCATTACACTAGCCAGCCTCGTGGCAGCGATGTCTCGTGGGTCGACCCGCGGTCAATGAGAGCATGGAGGAGCGCCGTGAGGGAGGTGGGGGGAGAACAATGGACAATTGGGGGGGGGGGGACAAACGACAAAGGGAGCCCGGCATGGGGGGACCACTTTGTGGGCGGTGAGGGGAGAACAAAAGGAGGAGCCGGCGTGCTTTGTAACTATGTCAGTGCAGTGTAGGTGGCTGCTATTTGTACACATTATTGGGTATGCAAGCAAAGAATTTCACTGTATTCCATTCCATCCATTCCATTCGCATCCTTTGACTGCATCCACGCCTCACGCTGCCTTGGCAAGGCCGCCAGCATCATCAAGGACCAGTCTCACCCCGGTCACTCCCTCTTCTCCCCTCTCCCATCAGGCAAGAGGTACAGAAATTTGTAAACACATACCTCCAGATTCAAAAACTGTTTCTTCCCAGCTGTTTATCAGGCAATTGAATGGTCCTCTCATCAGCTAGCGTGTTGTCCTGACCACCCACCTACCTCCTACCTCATTGGTGAGCTATATTTAAGAGGGAGTTAGATGTGGCCTTTGTGGCTAAGGGGATCAGGGGGTATGGAGAGAAAGCAGGTACGGGATACTGAGTTGGATGATCAGCCATGATCATATTGAATGGCGCTGCAGGCTCGAAGGGCCGAATGGCCTACTCCTGCTCCTAATTTCTATGTTTCTATGAACTTCTATATCAGACTTTATCAGACTTCAATGTTATATCCTGCACTAAATGTTGTGCACTTTAGCCTCTATCAGTGCAGTGTAGATGCCGTGATCGTATTTGTGTGTAGTCTTGTCCTCGACTGGCTAGCATGCACAGGAAACCCTTTCACTGGACCTTGTTAAAAATGACAATAATAAACTCCACAGCACACACACAAATAACACACACATTCAATCACAGTCATTCGCACAAACACAAAGACACACACATATAAAGCACGCGCAAATAATCGCACACAGGCATGCACATATAGACACAAACACACTCTCACACCTACACGTCACACACGCAAACATACATGTGCCATTTACTCCTGGGCCCGCCATTGTGTTCAGGTGCTGGCAGCTGCAGCAGTGTCAGACTCTACGAGTAATCCAACTCAGGAGCATTTCCCTCTTCTGGGTCTGACCTTTGTTATCCGAGAGATTTTAATTTTTAATCTTGTTGCCATTCCTCGCTGCCCTGGTGCTCCCTCCCACATGCACCCCATCTGGTCGGCTCAGTGTTGATTTCAAACCCACAGGCTGCACATGGGAGCGGAAATTAATACACCCAGCTGGTGGCCGGATCTTCTGTTCACTCAGTAACCAGGCCTCTAACTGGCAATTACTTGAAACGTTTTCTCGCAAGGCTTTGGTCTTTGATCCTGTCAGAAAGCGGTGGCGTTGGTCGGGCTAACTCTGTGCTAACAATGTAGGCGGTGAAAGGAAGGATGAGAGAGGGTCTCGCAGGTAAAGTGAGATGGTGGGGTCAAGGGCCGGCTGCAGGGGTGGGGTTGCTGCTGCGGCAGCAGCGGCGTGTGAGGCAGACACCTGGGAGAGCGGCGCACAGCCAAAGATCACAGGACAATGCATGAGGAAGAAGCAAGAGAGCTGGCCCTGTCTCGGCCTAGAGGGGTGAACAAAGGTTAACCTGGAAATCCAAAATGGCTGCCGCAGTGAGATGCCGCACCAAGCCGGGATCTTTCTAACGCAAGAGCGGAACAGGTGGATGTGCATTCCCCAAACCTGCTGTGTGTCTGGGTGAAGGGAATGGGTGAAGGTTTAAGAGAAACACTAAATCTAGAACCGTGACATGATACGATACGATAAGACAGGACTTTATTTATTCCAGGTGGGAAATTGGTCTGCCAACGGTCATCAGGTGGAAGATATGCTGGAGTACTCCGCTGGCACACCTGGCTGGCACACGCCTTCAGTACCCTCCGGCTGACACCATCGGGACCCGTGGCTTTGCCTGGGTGAAGTCTGTTCAGTAACTTTCTCACCCGCTCAGCCTTGATGGTCAGGTGGGACGAAGAAGGGGCAGAGGAAGTGGATCGGGGGGTTGAGGGGGAGTAGTGGGGAGCGGGGGGGGGGGGGGGAGCAGTGGCCCCTCCATCAAATCTGTTAAAAAAATAAATAGGTTTAGCTGGTGGGCGCAGTCGTGATTGCTTTCTCTCCCCAGGCCACTGGTCCTCTTGTAGCCTGTAATACTCTTCATACCACTCCATACACCCCTCATGTAGTTATGCTGAACTTTCAGCTCCAGCTTCCTCCTGTGGTCATCCTTGTCCTGTCTGGGTCTCGCATTTACAGGCACTCACATTGCACAGTTCAAGCCCAGTGGAAAGTCTATAACACGGATATTTTGATGCTGCAGAGCCATCATTTTCCCTGTACTCTACAATGATTCATCGTTTAATGCACTGCAGCTGCTCTGGACACTGCCTTTACCGGTGGATCCTGTCTGTGTATCCTTACACCCACATAAACCTCTTCACTTGTCCGTCCGTACACTATGTGATCCTCCTAAAGCCCGGATCGATAGATCTGGAAATTGTGCCTTCTTGCCTGAGCACTTGTCCTCTGGCTGCTGGCTGCCCCTGACAAACGTTCAGCTCTCAACCATCTCCGGTGGCATCAGCTCTATAACCACACTCAGCTTCTTCACTGTGTCACGTGCGTGAGCTCAGCTGTGCTCCGTGGTGCTTGTAGACTCATCCAACGCCTCCTGAGTCTCCAGCCCAACCACAAGCGACCGACCAACTCAACTTCCACTTCTCACGTGTGGCTACATTTCTCTGCTCTGTGTCCTCCGCTGAGACTTCAACGCTGTTCTTCCTCAGGAACGCTTCTACGTACAGGATGAATGTCCGAGCTCCCTGGCCTTTCCACCATTTCTGCCACACGCCACAAACTGCTCCACTTGGTGAAGCCTGTTCTCTTTATTTTTGCTTTTGATTGCTGCTCTGATCCACACGTGAGCAGCAGCAGCCGTCCACATTGTCAGCGACGTGCCTGCAACCTGTAATACACAGAGGCGTTAGTTCTGTCAGCAGAGCATCCTTTATTGAAGGCAGTAGTGAAGTCTTCACTAACAGCAGTGCCTGACACAACTGTGCTACACAGTCACGCAGACACCTGCTTCATCCATTATCTCCAGGGACACTTCTTTTAGTTTTCCAGAATGTTGTTCACAGGCCCTTGGAATTTCATTTCGGAGTCACGTGAGTGACTTCGTGAAGAGCCCGCCGGCGCGCATGCTCGACATATCGTCGTATCGCGTTGCTGCGACGGCTGACGGAGGAGCGTGCTCCTCGCCAGCCCTTCATAAGGGAACCACGCAGGTAAGTATGCTACCTTAAGTTGGTGGTTCTTGTTGTGTTTGCTTCACAGCAAGAACATGGATGGGAGAGGCCGGAGTTCGAGGAGAAGTCGCCGGCCAGCAGTTCCGGAGCGAGAGTTGTCGGGGGTACCTGCAACGCAGACCGGAACGAGGGCGGAGATGTCGGTGAGCTCTGTATTTTCAGGTCCGGACCCGCCCGCACACCACAGCTCGGAGGAGTCCGACGAGGAGGAGTGTGGTGTGCCGCCAGAGCAGGACGACCCTGCCATGGCAGCCAGGTCGTCAGCAGGCTTGCTGACGGCTTCGAGCAGAAGGGTCCGTGCGGCTGCACGGCCCGTTTCACGCAGCCCTCTGAGAAGGGGAAGGGCAGGAGCCCAGCAGCCTAACCCTGTCGGGGCTAAGGCTCTGCCTGCCGCCCAGGAGCGGTCAGGTTCCAGGACGGGACCCGGGGCAGCTGTGAGGTCCAGCCGTCGCCCCCCAACTTTCGACGCCGGGACGAGTCAGTTGGGGGTCCCGTCACGGTCGCCGAGCCCCCCATGGATGGGTGGGCGAGACCATGCGTCGGCAAGGTCCACGATGTGGGCAGCTGGCAAGCCTGCACGGGCCCAAGGTATCCAGGCTTCGGCTGGTGCCGACACCATGCCGCATCTGTCCTTAGAGGCAACGGCTTCCGCTCGGGCTACACGGAGGCGGTTGAACACGCCCGTGCAGGAATCGCGCAGTTTCGCCTCGGCGGCTGTCGACGACAACTACCGGCACCGGCAGGGCCTCGACGAGGTGCGGGCCGATGACAGGAGCCCCGGCCAATTTTCAGAGCCGGAGGACTCCGACCACCTGAGTGTTCAGGGTGAAGGGCGTATTGACCGGATGGAGCGGCTGCTGGAGCTTCTCCTACAAGGTCAACAACAACAGGCATCCAGCAGCGACAGGCACAGGGCTTCATCACCAGCTTCGTACACCAGCCTGGAGCAGCAGGACGAGGAGGCCGTGGTTGACCCCATCCCACCCCCGCCTGAATTACCGGCGGAGGACCTCCTCGATGTGGCTACCAAATTTGCAGCCCCTCATTCGTTGGGGCTTCCCATCAATACGAAGTTGGCAGCCACAGTGGACTTCCTAAATAATCACCAGCTTCAGGAGGAAGTCCTACTACAAGCCATGAGCCGTCACAAGGCTCCATCAAACTGCAATTCCCTGAACGTGCCTGTGGTCAATACGCCAATATGGGGCAACATCAGTGCGGCTATCCGTCAGCAGGAGCTGAAAATTCAGCGGATCCTGAAACTCCTCATGGCCGGGATTACTGCCTTTGTGCGGTCGGTCGACGGAGAGGAGCTTAATTTGGACCAGGAGGATGCTCTGGCGCTTCTGTGCGCTACTCAAAACGAAATAAACGGCTTTCGCAAAAACAGCATCCGCCCAGCGCTCAACCCTAAGTTTGCAGGGTTGTGCAAACCACCGCCGCCGCCGCCGCCCCGTCAGCTCTTTGGCGAAGACCTCTCCAAAAGGGTCAGAGAGCTGGATGAACAAGCCAAGACCGTGGGGCTCATGCGCTCTCACAGTGCCCCCACGCCATCAAGCTCGAAAGCCCCACTTGGCCGTTCACGAGGGTCTGTCAGCACTTCCACCAGGAATTACCCTCCAGCTCCAAACCGATATCAGCCACCCCAACCCCAGGGGTCTTTTTTAGGACAGGCTCGGCAGAAGCCGAGGTGGAAAATGAGGACGCCACGACCTCAAACCAACCCAGCACCTCCACGACCACCCACTCGTGTCAGGGACCGCCGGTAACCACAGAGGTGAGGCGATCTGGTTCTCTCTTTTCTCTTTGTTTAACTCCACATGTTGGTGGGCGTTTGCGGTTGTTTGCGGGTGCATGGGGTGACATTACCAGCGATGAGTATGTGTTACGGAATATTCAGGGCCATAGTATTGAGTTTATTAATGGGGACATCCCTCCACCTCAGCATAGACCGGGTCGTACTTTCAAACTAACGGCTGCGGAACAGTCAGTAGGCTATAAGGAAATTTTAAGGTTGGAACAGAAAGGGGTCATAGAGAGAACGGTTCATGAGCCCGTTGAATTTGTTTCCAATATTTTCACTAGACCTAAGAAGGATGGAGGCTGTAGAGTCATTATTGATCTAACCACTCTGAATAACTTTGTAACATATAATCATTTTAAAATGGACACGTTTGAAACGGCCAAATCATTGATTTCACAAGGGTGCTTTATGGCATGCATTGATTTACAGGATGCGTACTATACCGTACCTATGAAAACATATTACAGAAGGTTCTTAAAATTTATCTGGATGGATCAGCTGTGGCAATATAGGGCGTTGCCTAATGGGCTCACCACAGCCCCTCGCTTATTTACTAAATTGGTGAAGCCAATTATGGCTTATTTAAGACAAAGACATCATATTGTTATGGCCTATTTAGATGATATTTTAATTGTCGGCCACACCTTGGAATTAGCACAACAAGGGGTGGCAGCTGCGGTCAATTTGTTCCAACAGCTTGGGTTCATTGTTCATCCAGAAAAATCTAAGTTCTGCCCCACCCAGGTAATTAATTATCTGGGGTTCCAGGTGAATTCCATTAGCATGAGAGTCACCATACCAATTAACAAAATTGAGGAGGTAACACAGGTGTGTACAGACTTGATTAATACTCGTATACCATCGATTCGTCACACAGCTACTGTCATTGGCAAGATTGTGGCTTTGTTTCCAGCAGCCCGGTATGGACCTCTGCATTATCAAAACTTGCAGAGAGCCAAGATCGCTGCGTTGCGACGGCATGCTGGTCATTATGATCGATCAATGCGGCTGCCGCCTGCAGCATTGGATGAATTACGATGGTGGGTTTGCCACATTAGTAACTCGTTCAAAACTATTATTGAGGCGAAACCGATGATATACTTACAAACTGATGCGAGCTCTGATGGCTGGGGAGCTACGAATCAATTCTCTAGTTGTGGGGGCCGATGGGATACCCTTGAGAATACGATGTTGGTATCACAAGGGATCAACTATTTGGAGCTGCTTGCAGCGTTTCACGGACTTCGTGCATATTGTTCCAAGATCATTGGAGCACATGTCCGGCTCCAAATAGACAATACCACAGCGGTGGCATATTTAAACCACATGGGCGGTACCAGGTCAGTTTCATGTGATAAATTGGCTAATTCAATTTGGCTCTGGTGTGTCAAGAGAGACATTTGGATTTCAGCTACCTATTTGCCAGGTGAGCTTAATATTGTGGCGGACGCCAGGTCACGCAAGTTCAATGATAATATTGAATGGATGTTACATCCTGAAATTTTTGCAAAAATCACAGCCAAATTTGGGAAACCGGACATTGACCTTTTTGCGTCCCGGTTGAACCATCAGGTACCAACCTACGTCGCGTGGGAACCAGATCCTGGGGCTATAGCGTTAGATGCATTCTCGCTAGACTGGGGGAATTGCTTTTTCTATGCATTCCCCCTGTTTTGCCTCATCAGTCGGGTATTACGTAAAATTCAGATGGACGGTGCCAAGGGCATCCTTATCATACCCGACTGGCCTACACAGCCATGGTATCCGATGGTCTTTGACACGCTCAGTGAACCTTGGGTCCGTTTGCAGGGTAGCCCAGAATTAGTTACTCACCCTGTTTCAGGGGAGCCACATCCCTGCCATGGCTATTTAAATTTGTTGGCTTGCAGATTCTGAATCGGCCTTTAGAACAATACGGCCTTTCTACCCGGACCATGGATACCATTGCGGCGTCGTGCCGAGAGTCTACAAGGCGAAGATACCGCTCTCACATCAGGAAGTGGGAAGCCTTCTGCAGCCGCTCTCGCATCACGTACGATGCCGTGACTATAACCGACGTCCTGGAATTCCTCGCGGGGTTGCACCATGATGAACACTTAAGCTACAGTGCCATCAACAGCGCCAGGAGCGCTCTATCATTCTACCTCAATATTGAGGTGGGATCCAACAGGCTAGTGTCCAGGCTCATGCGGGGTATTTTCAATACGAATCCGCCTACACCACGTTACAATATCACCTGGGATGTCAGGGACGTTTTAACTCTGCTCAGGACGTGGTCCCCCATGGAAGGGCTCCAGCTGGACAAACTCACCATGAAGCTGGTGATGTTACTAGCGCTGACTTCAGCACAGAGGGTACAGACACTCCACAAACTACGTGTCGACAGAATGATGTCTACCCCCACAGAAGTAGTTTTCTTTGTTGACGAGCTACTGAAGCAACACAGACCTGGGTGCACAGGGCTGCAGCTGAAGTTCCCGGCATACCCCGCCGATGCTAGGCTATGCTTAGCCTCCCATATCCGTTACTACGTCAAGGTGACGGCAAGCATCAGAGGAATGGAGAGATACCTGCTTGTCACTCATAAGAGACCTCACCATCGAGTGACAACACAGACGATATCCAGGTGGCTTCGAGTCGTCTTGGGTAAGTCAGGTATCGACACTAATGTGTTCAAATCTCATTCCACCAGGGCTGCATCGACGTCGGCGGCGAGGGTCATGGAGGTGCCCATGGACCATATTCTCGCCACAGCAGGATGGGCTAATGAGACGGTGTTCCAGCGGTTCTACAACCGGCCCGTTGCTGCGCCTCTACAGTTCGCAGAAGCCGTGCTAGATGCGGGGCAAGAACGTGGAGATGTCCCCGAATGAGGGGTTTTGATTTGTTTGTTAATAAATATGCTTTGTTTTGCAGTATGGACTAGTCAGCAAGTTATTCCTCCCATCCATCCCTGGTAGTGGTGTGACAGCATGGACGTGGTCCAGGGCGTGTCATCACAGAAGCTTTGAAGTCTTCACGAAGTCACTCACGTGACTCCGAAATGAAATAGTAAGATTGAACGAGAACTTACCAGTTCGAAGGTTGATCATTATTTCATGAGGAGTCGAAGTGAGGGATTTCGTGCCCTCCTCGCCCAACCCTCAATCACCTTCAGCTGGTAATCTTAGTCGTTTCATTCTTACTATGTGAAGTCATTTCTTGATTGGTTTCTGTGATTCCACGCCGCTACTTTGAAGTATGTCGAGCATGCGCGCCGGCGGGCTCTTCACGAAATCCCTCACTTCGACTCCTCATGAAATAATGATCAACCTTCGAACTGGTAAGTTCTCGTTCAATCTTACTATTCTCATCCTTTACCCTTGTTATTTTCTCAATCATTATTTCTTTATTAACACGGATTACTTTGGGATCCTTAATGTCTGTAATGTACATCCAAAATACCAGGAATATGTATGGAGTGTGAAATCTTGTAGGCTTCGGGGAAGCATTGGGAACGTCATTGATGTAAAGGGCCTGTCCCATTTACGCGACCTTGGCTCGCAAATTACATGACCTCGTGGTTGCTTGAGGCGTATGGGCACCTTATGGCCGCACGGGGCTGGTCCCGCTTAGAAGGGCGGAGTTGTGCGGGGCTAATCCCGACATCGCGCGGGGCTCCAAAATTCTGGCAGTGGCCGAAATCTTTGCGCGCCAACAGCCTGTCGGCACGCAGGCGCATTGCGGTCGTACGCAGCGTCTTGACATTGTACGCAGTGTCCTGACGTTGTACGCAGCGTCTTGACGTCGTACGCCTAGCGCGTGGCGTTGCGTGATGACGTCACCGCCCGACGCCGTGTGATGCCCAAATTCTGTCGGCCCGCCTCCTGCCCAGCTGATTGGTAAGCATGAAGCAAATGACGTCACACGCGAACTTAGCGTGAACTTAGTGCGTACTTAGCGCGTACTTAGCGCGTACTTACCGCGTACTTAGCGCAAACTTCGCGTGAACTCCGCTTCCGTTTGGTCGCGCTAAACGCACGCAATCGCATGCAAGTGGGACAGGCCCTTAAGGATCTGTGGTTTTGGATGACAATACCCTCTTCAGGCAGGATGTGTGTATCCCCTGAGGTTTGTAGAATCAGGGTGATTAAACCCCAAGCACCATTGTTCACGTCTTGGTCTGTGTGCCGTGGCCCTGTGTATTTCCCACATGTATAGACCCACGAGTCTTTGTCTTTAATTACTTGCCATTATTTTCATCTCACCTTCAGGTTCTTGGGTCAAAGTGTTTTGTACAGAATAGATCACCAGGTCTCTGAGCTAGGGTGTAATCTCTGACATATTCCCCCTGCCATTTGTCGGGAAGTTTAAAAAGAAGGATATATCTCAAAAGGTTCCTCATATGTGCTGTTTCTAATCCTTTAAGCAGGAAATAAGTTGACATTTTAAAAAAAGATTGGAATATCTAAAATGAAACAAATTAGCTGAAAGTATTGCATTGGCACTATGTACTCTGTAACTTGGTCGCCACAATATAGGAAGGATATTGTTTCTCTCGCGAGGGTGCAGAGGAGATTCACCAGGCCATTGTGCAGGAAGGAACTGCAGATGCTGGTTTGCACCGAAGATAGACTGTGGAGTAACTCAATGGGACAGGCAGCATCTTTGGGTGATGTTTCTACATTTCCTCATCATCGCCAGGTTAGATCTGAGGTTTTCACACCTTACCCTTCCATACATCCAGACTCCCGCTCCTCTGAGTCAGAAGAGGGGTCTCGACCCGAAACGTCACCCATTCCTTCGCTCCAGAGATGCTGACTGCCCCGCTGAGTTACTCCAGCATTTTATGTCTATCTACAGCAGGACATTGCCTGGGATGAGATGCTTCAGTTATGAGGGAAGACAGGATAGGCTGGCTTATTTTCTTTGGAGCACAGGAGGCTGACGGGGAACCTGACTGAGGTGCACAGGGAGAGTTGATGGAGGGAATGTATAGATATAGCTTATCTAGATTTCCTAAAGGCATTTGACAAGATGCCCCATAAGAGTCTGGTGCATAAATTAAGAGCCAAAGGAACTGGAGGCAGTGGGTTAGCATGTACTGGAAAATGGCTGTCACATAGAAAACAATGAGTTGGGTCCTCTCATATATGATAGGAGCAAAATGAGGCCATTCGGCCCATCAATTTCTACTCCGCCATTCAATCTTGGCTGATCTATCTCTCCCTCTCAACCCCATTCTCCTGCCTTCTCCCCATAACTCCTGACACCAATACTAATCACGAATCGATCTATCGCTGCCTTAAAAATATCCTCTTCGGACTAGAAGTGTGCAACTCATGAAGTAGCCCAGAGATTGATTCATGGTTCTTGGCACTCATTTGTTTACTACATATATTAATGATTAGAGGAGGGAACAGAATGTATCCAAGGTTGCCGATGATACAAAAAGGGATATGTTGTGAAGAGAACAGTGTGATTCTGCAGTGGGGGGTAGATATATGGAGTGAGTGGGTAAACACACGGGAAGTAGGGTTTAATGCGGGGGGGGGGGGGGGCATGCACTGAGCAAGGGAATGTTAAAGGAAGAATATTATCTAAATGGAGAGAGACAACAAATGAGTGAAGTCCAGTGGAATCGAGGATTTTCTGTACACGAATCACAAAACGTTAGCCGATAGGTTCAACGGGCACATAAGAAGACAGGCAGCCTATTGGCCGCTTGTGACCAATTAACCTCTTGACCTGCAACTCTTTGGGATGTGGGAGGAAAATTTGAGCAGCCGGAGAAAATCCACTTGATCACAGGGGGAGCATAGAAACTCCACACAGACTGAGGAAGGGAGTGAAATTAGGTCTTGGGTACTGTGAAGATAGAAACAAAATGTTGGAGTAACTCAGTGGGACAGGCAGCATCTCTGGAGAGAAGGAATGGGTGACGTTTTGGATCGACCCGAAACATCACCCATTCTTTCTCTCCATGACTTGCGTGGGTTTTCTCCAAGATCTTCGCTTTCCTCCCACACTCCATAGACGTACAGGTTTGTAGGTTAATTGGCTCGTTATAAATGTATAAATGTTAAATTGTCTGTAGCGTGTGTAGGGTAGTGTTAACATGCGGGGATCGCTAGTCGCCGCGGACTCGGTGAGTTGAAGGGCCTGCTAACTCAATGCAGTGGTCCCGCTCCCTCACCGACCCCACACTGTGCAAATTCACCCATTCAGATACTTTCCATCTCCCTCTTGGACCCGACCATTGAATCTGCCGCCTCTGAATGTCCAGCAGTGTGATCCAGACCCAAGCCAGGAGCTCTGTAGGTGTAGGTGTTCCTCTGGCTGCCCAATGGGATGAGTCCAGATTGGCTCAGAATTGAGCTGCGACTGAGTGCTGTGGGGGTCTTCCCACTTCTGCTGGGTCTCAAAGGGCTCCTAGTGAGCAGGTGACCCGTGCAAACCGGGGAGTTGATGGGAGTGTGGGGAAGATGAGGGAATGTGGAATGAGAGTAGGAGCAGTGTAAACGGGTGGTTGATGGTCAATGTTGTCCACCAGGCAGGACAATCCAATGACCGGCGGAGACTAATTTTATTTCGGAGTCACGTGAGTGACTACGTGAAGACCCCGTCCAGCACGCGTGCGCGCCATTAGCGTTCATGCAGTGCACCCGCGACAAACGGGAGTTCAAGGCGCTCCCGCTATAATTTGAAAGTCGGGCCGACAGGTAAGTGTTTTACAGTGGCCGTGAGTATTTTCTCTGTGGTTTGCTTTGTGTTCCAGTAAGAATGAGCAAGACCAGAGGAAAGAAAAGTGTAGCTCACCCCCGTTCGTCTCCCGTTGAGGAGCCTTCTTTGGAGGGGGAGGCAAGAGGCAGCAGGATTGACTACCGAGCCGAGCCCAGCACCGCTAGTGCTGCCTGAGCAGCGGGCTGGAGGTACCTGCAGCCAGAACCGGGCGGTAGTATCCGACGATTCGGATGAAGATGCCTCACCGCTCGAGAGCGGCAAAGGCAGCCGCCTAAGCCAAATGGAACGGCTTATGGAGCAATTGCTCCAGCGAGATCTGCAGAGAGAGCAGCAGCAGACTCGCCAAGGGAGCTCAGGCATTCCCGCAGTGCCCTTAACGGCACTGGCCATTGCTTCACCTTCTATTGAAGGCAGCATTGGCGACCAGGTCTGGGCTGGTCAAGAAGAGGGGTAGTTGGTTGAAGATGTCCGGAGTACGCAGGGTGTACAGGATCAGGAAGGGCTGCTGGGTGTGGTCAACGGCTACGTGGCCATTCCACGAGCGGGTCGGCCTTTAGAGCCGAAACTTGCAGCCAGCATTGACCACCTGTCCTCAACACCCCTACAAGAACGGGTGGTCAATGAGGCTCTTGAATTATATTCAGCCCTAGAAAATTGTACATCACTGAATGTACCAGCTGTAAACAGCCAAATTTGGGGACATTTGGGGCAGAATATCGGGAACCTGTTGAAGCTCCAGAAAACCCTAAAACTTCTGACAGCAGGAATAACTTTGTATGCTCGGTCCATAGATGGTGTGGACATCACCACAAATCAGCAAGATACATTAGCTCTGCTGTGCACCACTCAATTCGAGATTAACAATTTACGGAAGGAAATCATCAAGCCTGCCCTCAACCCTAAGTTTGCAGGACTTTGCAAAACACCGGGTTCCGAACCTCCAATTCTGCTCTTTGGAAAGGACCTTCCAAAAAAGGTGAAAGACCTGGAGGAAGAGTCCAAGACCTTTAGTCTCATGAGGGCAGGTTTGGGACTGAGCAGACCTAACAAACCCAGGCGGCAGTCCCCAATGGCGTCCACCAGTCGCCCACTACCATATGGGACTGGTGAAAGCTCAGGGTCCGCAACCATTCCTCGTAAGCCTTTTTTTAGGCCAGGGCCCAGAGCGGACCCCATGGAAAATGCACCACCCCCAACATCAACAGCAACATCAACATCAACAGCAGCCCTCTACAGCCCAGCAGACACATCATTGTCCAGCGAAGAGGCAGAAGAAGCACCAGTAACCATGGAGGTAGGTGGGTCTGGTTCCTCTCAGCATATGAGCAGCGGGGGCTCTATACTAACAGGGGGGAGATTGCACTTGGATGCATGGGAGTCTATCACTAATGCATCGTAAATACCTAAAGTTTATCTGGATGAAACAACTTTAAGCTGGATGAAACAATTTAAAGCCTTACCAAATGGGCTAACCGCAGCTCCAAGGTTGTTCACAAAAATCTTAAAACCTGCCTTGGCATTATTGAGGAAACAAAAGCATATAGTGATGGCGTACTTAGACGACATTTTAATAGTAGGGAAAACCTTGGAGACAGCCATTTTGGCAGTAGCAGCCAGCAAACGTTTGTTTGAAACTTTGGGGTTTGTCATACATCCAGATAAATCCAATTTGACACCGTCCACTACCATGGACTATCTTGGATTTACGATTGACACTGTTCGCATGATTGTAACTCTGCCGAAGGGGAAAGCATCAGAGTTGGCACAATCATGCAACAAACTAATGGTTAATCATCTGCCAACCATACGGCAGGTAGCTAGTGTCATTGGGAAAATGGTAGCAGCCTTTCCAGCTGTATAATTTGGGCCTCTGCACTATCAAAATTTACAAAGAGCAAAAGTGCACGCGCTAAAGAAAAACTCAGGTCACTTTGACCGAGTTATGAATTTAACTGCTGAATCCATTCTAGAGTTACAATGATGGACAAGGAACATTAAGCTTAGCTCCAGTCCCATAATAATACCAACCTATACCAACCCAGTATTAACCATTCAAACGGATGCTAGTGCTTTGGGCTGGGGAGCAACTAACATGCAATCCAGCACAGGGGGGCAGATGGACTAATTTTGAATCATCTTACCTACAGACACTGGGTATTAACTACTTAGAAATGTTGGGTGCGTTTTATGGTTTAAAGGCATATTCATCTAATATGCATCACGTACATGTCCGGTTGCAATTAGATAATACCAGGGTGGTGGCTTATATCAACCACATGGGTGGTGTAAAGTCGATATCATGTGACAATTTGGTCAACCTAATCTGGCAATGGTGTGTCGAAAGACATATTTGGTTATCAGCAACTTACCTACCAGGTAAGCAAAATACAGTGGCAGACACCAGGTCACGCAAATTTAACGATAACATCGAATGGATGTTAAATCCCAAAGTATTTGCTGAAATTTCAAAGCAATATGGCACACCAGATATCGATCTATTTGCATCTAGGCTGAATCACCAGGTACCAATGTATGTCGCTTGGGAACCAGACACTGAGGCAGCAGCAGTTGATGCATTCACGCTGCATTGGGGGAAAATGTTCTTCTATGCTTTTCCGCCCTTCTGCCTCATCAGTCGGGTATTATGCAAGATTCAATTGGATTCCGCTTCAGGAATCTTGATAATACCCGACTGGCCTACACAGCTATGGTTCCCAGTGGCCCTTGACATGGCTGTCGAAACACCGTTGGAATTCCCCAGCAGTCCAGAATTATTAATCCACCCAGTGTCAGGCATTAGTCACCCGTGCCATGACAGAGTCAATCTCCTGGCTTGCAGATTCTAAAAAGACCTCTACTGGGCCTGGGACTGTCTGAGGACGCCATCAACATGATGACCGCATCCCACCGGGAGTCCACCAGGAGACAATACCTGACCAACATAAGGAAGTGGGAACGGTATTGCTCCAAAATAGGAACTCCAACAGCTACCAGTGTTGTGGAGTTCCTGGTTGGATTACAACGGGATGGACTCAGCTACAGCGCCATCAATGCAGCCAGGAGTGCATTGTCAGCTTATTTGGTTCCAGCAGCAGGACAACAGGCTTTGGGGTCCCATCCACTGGTGGTCAAACATTATGCTGACGTACCTTAGGGGATGGCCACCACCCAGGTCACTCACGCTGGAACAACTTACCCTGAAATCAGTCATGCTCATGGCACTAATGTCAGCACAAAGGGTACAGTCCCTCCACCTTCTGAGGCTGGACAGCATGACAGAGTCATTGGACTGTATCACATTCCATATTCAGGGTCTTGTCAAAGAAACTAGACCAGGAACCATGCCTCCAGTTATGGAGTTCCGGGCATATTCATCTGACCCACGGCTGTGTGCCAAGACCCATCTCACCATTTACATAGACACAACATTCAACTTAAGAGGGAGGGAAAAAAGCCTTATGGATAAGCCACAAGAAGCCCCATGGTCAGGTGATGAGCCAAACCATTTCAAGGTGGTTCAAGCAGGTGCTTAAGTCCACGGGAATCAACACTAATGTTTACAAATCCCACTCTACCAGGGCTGCATCCACGTCGGCGGCTAGGCGAATGGACGTGCCTATGGACCATATTCTGGCCAGAGCAGGATGGTCCTCGGAAAGAACTTTCCAAAGGTTTTATAATAAGCCGCTGGGGGAACCTGCTCTATTTGCAGACAGAATTTTAAAGTCTGCAGATAATATTTAATTTAAGCCCGGGGGAGCTCTCTGTTTTTTGTTGTTATTAATAAACCTTTTTTTGTTCACAAACAGGTTATTATTGATTGTGATAACATACCTCCTCCCTCAAAGGTCTTCAGACAGTGAGTGAAGCATGAGCTGGTACACGGTTCGGAATCACAGAGCTTTGAAGTCTTCACGTAGTCACTCACGTGACTCCGAAATAAAATAGTAAGATTAAATGAGAACTTACCAGTTCGAAGTTTGATCTGTATTTTATGATGAGTTACGATGAGGGATTACGTGCCCTCCGCTGCCGCCCTCTATTATACAGATCAACTGTAATTAAGTTCTTATTTTTTCTTTACTATATTTATTTCAATCGTTGTGTTTTTTCTGTGAATCCACACCGCTGCGTTGAAGAATGTCGCGCATGCGTGCTGGACGGGGTCTTCCGTAATCCCTCATCATAACTCCTCATAAAATACAGATCAAACTTTGAACTGCTAAGTTCTCATTTAATCTTACTATTAATTCCAACTTTCTATCCCGTTACTCCCATTGCCATGTCCCAAAACCTCCAGTGCCCATCCCCGAACCCCTAATGCTCCATGACTCTCGCTCCCCATGCTTCAACACTCCGACCCCTCTGACCACCCTCTCCTCCCTACACCCAACACAACCCATCCCACACTCTCACCGGCCATTCCTTGGCCACTGAATGAATAAATGATACTATATTGAAGCGTGTGACAAGTCACAGTGAGATTCTTTGTTTTGTGTATCCGAGGTATGCAAAGAGTCACCACATAAAGAGCACTGACACTGCCTCACAACCGCTGTTATTGGGGTATAGTTGTACAGCCTTTAATCCTGCCGTGACTCAGACTCGAACGTCACCACCAGTGCTGCCTGTACAGTGATACACATCATCCTGAGACCACATGGGCTTCCCCAAGTACTCCATCTCCCGTCCACCCCATATACCAAAGATGTCCAGGTAGGTTAACTAGTAACTTTAACTTGCCCAGAGTATGTGTGGGTAACAAGAGAATTGAGCAGCTGGAGAGTATACGAGAGACAACACAGTATGGTCGATGGGATTGCCCTGAGACCAAGCACAGACTCATTGGGCTGAATGGTCTCATTTGTATGTAGTCTGAAATCAATTACTCCCATCGTGTAGGCACCTTTTGTTGGCATCCTATCAACCAGTTTTTCAAGATATTTTTGCAGAACGGCAAATATTTTTGCAGAGTGGGCGGCACGGTGGCGCAGCGGTAGAGTTGCTGCCTTACAGCACATTCAGCGCCAGAGACCCGGGTTCGATCCTAAATACGGGTGTTGTCTGTACGGAGTTTGTACGTTCTCCCTGTGACCTGCGTGGGTTATCGCCGAGATCTTCAGCTTCCTCCCACACTCCAAAGACGCAAAGGTTTGTTGGTTAATTGGCTTGGTAAATGTAAAAATGTGTCCCTAGTGGGTGTAGGATAGTGTTAATGTGCGGGGATCGCTGGTCAGCGCGGACGCGGTGGGCTGAGGGACCTTTTTCTGCGCTGTATCTCTAAAATAATTCCTTTCTGTACTGTGTAGGTGTATTGTCAAAGTTTAATTCGAGGAAAGCTGTCCCAGAGATGTACTAAAGAAGGTAATAAAAATGAATACATTCAAAGCCAGGAGCACGCTCAAGTTGACCAGGGTGGAGATAATTAAGTGCTCACGTTGGTCGATGAGATACTTTCAGAGAGCGTAAAGTCCAAGTGCGCGCAGCTTCCTACCTCAATAATAGCTTGGGGAATATTGGTTACTTTGTGCAGAG
Source organism: Raja brachyura (assembly GCA_963514005.1). The sequence continues at coordinate 38,665,539 of OY740802.1, read as the reverse complement.
CTATCTATGTGTTCAGAGTATAGATTAACATTATTCTGATTGGAGTGTGCATTTGTGAAGGAGCACGAGCTATGCCTGTCTAGAGCAAGTCTGAAATTAGATTTATGGGGCTCAGAGTCCAATCCCACTTCAGAAAGCTGTCTGTACAAACCATGCATTTCCTCTGCAGTTCTCCAGTTGATCGGCGCTGGGCCTAGCTCAATGCTATCACACTTGCTTCTGACTCACAGTGCTGAAGGCTTGTCAGAAAGATAAGCACATATTCTAGAGAGAGAGCTTGAACATGAATCCTAATGTCCGCCGCCTCTTTGCTAGATGTACAGGGGTGAAATCGAAGATAGACACAAAAAGCTGGAGTAACTCAGCGGGCCGGACAGTAAGGATAAGGGGGAAATCCTTTAGGACCGAGATGAGAAGGACTTTTTTCACACAGAGAGTGGTGGGTCTCTGGAACTCTCTACCACTGAGGGTAGTTGAGGCCAGTTCATTGGCGATATTTAAGACCAAGTTAGATGTGGCCCTTGTGGCTAAATGGATAGAAACATAGAAACATAGAAAATAGGTGCAGGAGTAGGCCATTCGGCCCTTCGAGCCTGCACCGCCATTCAATGTGATCATGGCTGATCATCCAACTCAGTATCCCGTACCTGCCTTCTCTCCATACCCCCTGATCCCTTTAGCCACAAGTGCCACATCTAACGCCCTCTTAAATATAGCAGATCAGAGGGTATGGAGAGAAGGCAGGCACAGGATACTGAGTTGGATGATCAGCCATGATCATATTGAATGGCGGTGCAGGCTCGAAGGGCCGAATGGCCTACTCCTGCACCTAATTTCTATGTTTCTATGTTTCTATGTATGTCTGGAGTAAAGGAAGGGGGTGACATTCCTGGTCGAGACCCCTCTTCAGACTCAGTCACGGGGAAAGGGAAACAAGAGATATAGCGAGATATATAGAACAAATGAGTGAATGATATGCAAAAAAGTGATGGTGATAAAGGAAACAGGCCAAGGACTCAAGCAAGTGGGCCCATTGGCAAATAGCCACCTGGTCATTGTCACTGTCACAGGCCTCGATGCGTGGATCAGTTAATGCAGGGAGCGGGAGTAAATGGGTCATCTTCAGGTTGACAGATTGGTCCCCACAGGATGCCACGGAATCAGAACTGGGCTCATTTACCCACAATTTATATTAATGACTTTTTGAAAGGACAGAGTGCAACATAGCAAGTGAACAGATGATGGAGATGGGGAGAGGAGGAGAGCTGCAAGGAGGGTCCCAGGAACCTGCAGAGACACATGGAGAGGTCAAACAGGCAGGCAAGATGCTGGCAGCTGGTGGCTAACATTGGGAGGGGTGGATAAAGGGAAGGGGAGGTAATTCACCTTGACAGGAAGAAATTAAAAAAGTAATTTTTTTTAATAGGTGGCAAATTAATAAATCTTGGAGTTCGGAGGGGTTTTGGCATATTGCTTCCTGAGAGGCGACCGTTAAAGATGCAGATACAGTGAATAACCAGAAGGCAAAGGGTATGTTCTGTCTATTGGAAGAGTGTGGAGGGTTAAAACGTGTTATCTTTTACTGAGGTGGAACAGGCTTTGGCAGGAAGCGCAATTGTGATTAGTTTAGTTTAGTTTAGTTCAGTGTAGAAACAGGACCTTTGGCCAGCTGAGTCCACACCGACCAATGCTCACCCGTACACTAGTTCTATCATGCACGCTAGGGATAATTTACATCAGCCAATGAGCTGACAAACCTGCGCGTCTATGGGATGTGGGAAGAAACCGGAGGACCCAGAGAATACCCACACCATCACAGGGAGAACGTGCAAACTCCACACAGACCGCACCCATAGTCAGGAGCGATCCTGGGTCTCTGGCGTTGTTAGGCAGCTGCTCTACCGCTGCGCCACTGTGCTGCCCAGTAGAGTTGGTGCTGGATTTGATCAGGCGCTGTCTGAATAGAAGAATAGAATAGAATGCCTTTTATTGTCATTCAAACAGCTTGGTTTGAACAAAATTGCATTTTCTACAGTCTTACATTACAAAAAGAACCCAAGACCCACACTTACCACAGTTTACACAAACATCCCTCACAGTGAGTCTCCAACACCCCCTCACTGTGATGGAAGGCAAAAGTCTTATCTCTTCCCTTTGTTCTTCTCCCGCGGTCCAGCAGTCCAACTGCAGCATCTAGGCGACTGGGGCTCATGGTGTTAGAGCCCCTGGCGGGCGATGGTAAGTCCCGCGGCTACTAACCTGCGCGGGGCGATGTTAGGCCCCGCTCCGTGTCCTTTAAACTCCGTTGCGGGAGCTCCGAAGAGCCGTCTCCCACCACGGACCTGGAGCTCCCGATGTTACCGTCCACCGGGCCTGCGGTCGGACCCTGCGAAGCTCCAAAGTCGGGTCGCAGCCGAGCGCCACCACAGCTCTCCCCGCTCCGAAGTCGGCCAGTTCTGCGATGTCAGGTCCGCAGGCTCCGCGACTGGAGCCCTCAGGTTGGTCCCGGCTGGAGGCTGCCGCCGGCTGTGGGGAGCGCTTACACTTTCCCTGTGACCACTGGAGTTTTCCCCGGTATTCCAGTTTCCTACCACATCCCAAAGATGGGGGATTAATTGGCTGCCATAAATTGCCACTGGCGTGCATGTCAGAAGAATAAATTACAGAAAAAACTAGATGAAGAATTGACTTGAGGTTTATAATAGAAAATCCTGGCAATGCGCAGCAGATTGGGCAGCATCTGTAGAGACGGAACCAATGGTTCATGACAATGCCCCTTGCAGCATCTAAGCTTTTTGCTTCCAGCGGCGTGCACTTGCCTTGGTCAGTGTCGTGTAGGTTCACTGCAGAGGATGGGAGTGAGTAGCATTGGCACTCACTCTCACAGGAGTGGAGAGGAATGTGGGATGATCCTATTGAGAAGTCAAGAGCTCCGAGATTGATTGAGAAGCTGATTCCCATCAGCTTCAAATCTAAAACTAGGAAGTTTAGTCCGAGTTAAGGGGCAACCATTTAGGACATGGGTTTTAGCTTAAGGGATGCAGCATGGAATCGGGCCTTTTGGCCCACCGGGTCCGCACCAACCAACCCCGTAACCTAGGTCTATTGTACACAGGAGCCAATTAACTTACAAACCTGTATGTCTTTGGGATGTGGGAAGAAAGCGGAGAACCAGTAGAAAACCCACACGGTCACATGGAGAAGTTCAAACTCTGTACAGACAGCACCCATAGTCAGGACAAACTCGTATCTCTGATGCTGTAGGCAGCAGCTACACCACTGTGCCACTGTGCCACTCAGTAGAGCTGCTGTGCCCCCTTTGTAGATTAAGACAAATTTCCTCCTGCAAAGAGCAGTATGCATTTAAATTTGTTTATCTCAGAGGGCTGCATATCCCAGGTACTGGGTAGTGTACAGTGAAGGCTGGCCCCATTAGATTCATCAACTCCCAAGAAAATCAGAGGGTCTGGGAAATGGGTAGGAAGGTGAAGGAGGCACAGCATCACTCAATGACCAGTGGAGCCAGCGTCAGCAACTTGTTTACTTCTGTACTCTTCTCAAATGATCTCAACAACAGAAAACATTCCTCCTTCACGGCCCAACATCCCCAGGTATCTCCGGCAGTTTGAGGGTGAATCTTGGAACTAATGTGTCCGTGGGCTCTCTTGTTCCCTGGCCCAGGCTCGCCTTTGATGCCGGCTGACGCAGGGCTTCCATGGAAGTAGTAACAAAGGCTGGAGGTGAAAGGGAGACAAAAGGGGGCAGATGGGGCAACAGCTGAGGAAGGACGAAGAGGAGTGAAATGTAAAAGTGGGGGGGGGGGGTGGAGGAGAGGGGGGAGGGCGATAGTGTGTGGAAGGAAACAGAGGGGCAGGAAAAGGGAATAAAAGGAGAACAAGGACTCGGAGTACCGAGGGTGGGAGAAGATGAACGGAACGAGGAGGGGAAGGGATAGGGGAAGGAATGATGGTGGTGGGAGAAAAGTGTACACATCGGGGGGGGGGGGGGGGGGTAGATGAGAAGGGAGGGTTGGGGTTTTGCTTGAAATCGGAGAATTCAATGTTCATGCCATTGGGTTGTGGACCACCCAACTGGAATTTGAGGTGTTGTTCTTCTGGTTTGCATCACTTCTGCAGTGGTGAAAAGCTGTTGTTTGCGTGCTACCCAAACATGGAATCAATCAAGCCGTCCACAGTGCACAGATAAAGGATGACTTGTGTAGGAAGTAACCGCTGACGCTGGTTTAAACGGAAGATGGATAAAACTGTACAGCTGGCGTGACTCAGCGGGTCAGGGTGATGCTTCTGGTCGAGACCCTTCTCCAGACGGGATGACTAGCCAGTTTTGCTGCTGATATCCCTTTTTCAGCTTCATCCCCTCTCCAATATCAGTCTGCAGAAGGATCCTGACCCAAAACGTCATCTGCCCTTTTCCCTCCCTTACGCTTCAATGATTGCAGTTTCTTGTATCATCAACCAACAATGATCCAGACATCGCGTGTCCTTCCCACACACTAGATTTCCTCCCCATACAAAGGCAGCAATCTCAAGCTTTATGCATGAGTACAAATGGTTTCTCCTCAAGTGGGTTAGCAGTGTAGGTGGTATCATCTCTTCCACAGCCAACAATGGCCAATTGTGGGCTCCACCTTTCTTGAGTCACCAGTGATGGCTGTGATTTGTTCTGTATCTATTCATACCTCTAGTTTCCCTCTCCCCTGACTCTCAGCCTGAAGAGGGGACTCGACCCGAAACATCACCCATTCCTTTCCTCCAGAGATGCTGGTTGACCCATTGAGTTACCCCCCAGCATTTTGTGTGTAACTTTGTCGCAAGCTGCTGCCTACTTGGAGGCATAGAGGATCATCCCGGCACAAGCGGTCTCCCATCTGCAGAGAAAGGGTCGGACAAGATTATAGAGGTGGGCCTGTGTTCACGTTGTGGCAATAACCAAGAGGTCTCATTGACCCTCTCACCTGTGGCGTGGGAGTAGCGGAGAGCTAACGACACAGACACACACACACTTCTACCCGTCTATCCTCCGGGAAGCAATTTCCATCTCATCTTGGCCGGAGTCCCAGCTGAAGGTGACGCATTATGCTGATGAAGATCAGTAGTTATAATTCAAGTGGCTGACATGCGAATCCTGATGCAAAGTCATTAACCAGAAGACCCCAGTCAATTGAATGCGCAACTCGTTGGCTCCCGTTCACAAATTACCATGCAGATGAGCCCCGCGCACACAGTCAGCATGGTCATGCTCCATTTTCCATGGCGGCAACTTCATCGCTCATTAATCCACCTAACCTCTGGGACTTCCCAATTTTTATTACCAGTAGTACTTCATTAACGGCTGCAAGGAGAGATGCATTTGTCTCGCAGTTTCTCAACCGTGGGGCCTCCCCTGAGCAGTCCCCCGCCGTGGGAGAAATCTTCAAACCATCCCCACTTGTAGAACAGGCGGCCAATTTGCACACAGAGAGGTACCCTTGTTCAGTGATGTTGGTCTGGGGATGTACGGGCCAGTGCACCAGTGCAGCTTGCCTTCACATTGAATTGAATTGAATTGAATTGAATTGAATTACCTTTATTGTCATTCAGACTTTTCGGTCTGAACGAAATTTCATGCCTGCAGTCATACACATATAAAAAAATAACAAAACCACACAATAAACACAAATTTAACATCCACCACAGTGAGTTCACCAAACACCTCCTCACTGTGGTGGAAGGCAAAAGTCTTAGAGTCTCTGTCTTCATCCCTCCTTATTCTCCCTCTGCGCTGAGGAGATCCAGGCCTCCGATGCTGCCGTCCACCAGGCCCGTGGCCGAGCCTCCGAAACCGGGCCGCCGCCACCGCCGTAGCCGGAACGCCGGAACGCCGGAACACCGCCACGGGGCCGGCCGCCGGAACGCTGGAGCACCGCAGCTCCAAAGCCAGGTCATCACTGGAACGCCGCTGGAGCACGGCAGCCCCGCAGCCAGGTCGCCGCTGAAGCCCCAAAGCCGTGCTGCTGCAGCTGGAAGCTGGAAGGCCGCCAGCTCCGCCATTAGGGCCTCAGCACAGACGGAGATGGTGACGGGGGACATGACAAGAAAAGTCGCATCCCCCCGAAGGGAGAGACTAAAACCCCGTTTCTCCCCCCCTCCCCCCTACACACACACACATACACAACCTAACAAACCAAATATAATCGCTAAAAACAGGCACGAAGACAAAAACAAAATAAAAAACAGACGGACTGCAGGTGAGCCGCAGCTGCCAAGCAGCGCCGCCACTTCCGCCACATAGGTTTAAGGTAAGTGATGAGGGGATCTGAATAATATCCCCTGGTTGATCAATGGTGTTTTTTCATTAATGTTTTATTAGTATTAATGTTTAGTGTTTTCTGAGTCATTCGTAACTGTCACTGTATGCCATGTTGTTACTTGTGGGCGGAGCACCAAGGCAAATTCCTTGTATGTGAATACTTGGCCAATAAACTTACTTACTTATTTATAACTTTTTTCACACTGAGGGTTGGGATCTCCACTGCCTGAGTAGTGGTGGAGGCCACGGCTCTTAGAAACATAGAAAATAGGTGCAGGAGAAGGCCATTCGGCCCTCCGAGCCTGCACCGCCATTCAATGTGATCATGGCTGATCATCCAAAATCAGTACCCCGTTCCTGCTTTCTCCCCATATCCCTTGATTCCGTTAGCCCAACGAGCTAAATCTAACTCTCTCTTGAATACATCGCACAACATTTAAGTTGTGTCTAGATGAGAACTTCAATGCCAAAGCACGGAAGGCTTCGGATAAACTGTTGGTCAATGGTTTTAGTGTAGATGAGCGGCAAAATGGCGCAACGACGGGTGGCACGGTGGCGCGGCGGTAGAGTTCCTGCCTTACATTGCCAGAGACCCGGGTTCAATCCTGACTACGGGTACTGTCTGTATGAAGTTTGTATATTTTCCCTGTGGAGGACAATTCACTGAATGTTTTCAAAAGAGAGTTAGATTTAGCTCTTAGGGCTAACAAAATCAAAGCCATATGGGGAAAAAGCAGGAATGGAGTACTGATTTTGGATCAGCCATGATCATATTGAATGGCGGTGCTTGCTCGAAGGGCCGAATAGCCCACTCCTGCACCTATTTTCTATGTTTCTATCTTTTTGTGCTGTGCAACTTCCAAGCGTGTTCAAAGTGGTAGCAGATAAGAGGAAATGGCTTTAGTTTAATGTCTCACCTGGAACTGGGCAGCGCTCCCTCGACATTGACTGCATCATCAGCCTAGGCCTCGCCCATTAACATATGTCATGGTCACGATGGATGTTTCTCAAGCTGTTCTGTGTAGATCACCTCTGCAGATCACCCCTGGCCTTACGCCAAGCTATGTCCTGTTTCTATGATATTGGATCAGTTAAACAGCTTTTGATGGAGGGGTCGTCCACCTGTTGGCTCTAGCAGCTGCTCACAGTCTTGTCACGTGATCTCCACATTGGGCAATGTATTCCGGTCTCTTGCCTCTTGCCTCTTCCTTTGGCTTCTCCGGCTCCTCAGCCATTGATGGGAGATGTGCGGTCGACAGTGAGAGGGGCGAGGCACCGTGCGGTTAGCCTGTCCTTGACCCAAGGTAATCACAAAGAGCAAGTAACCTCCAATCAACCTGTCGTTGGTGCATGCAGTTAGCCTCAGGGCCTGTCCCACATGGGCGTCATTTGCGTGACGCGCGAAGATTTTGTACATCCTGGGGTGCTGCGCACAACCGCGGGTCACCGCCTACGTCACCACGCACCATGCGCGCGTAATGCATACCATGCACGCATCACATGCGTGTCATGCGTCATGACGTGTAAATGATGTCATGTAAATTATGCGCAAATGACGCCCCAAGTGGAACAGGCCCTTAACTGACCCTAGGAGCAACCCTATCCAATGGCTGTAAGGTAAGGAGAACCCTTACATTAAACCAAGTGTCATGTTAGCAACAGAATAATAAACAGAGTATTTCATTAAGTTAGTTGGGAAGGGGAGTCAATTGGGTGTCAAAACTTTGTCTGAAATGATATAAATGTGTACATCCAGAGACCGTGATGCTTTTCCATTGGTTAATGGGAATTTCCTGGTGTCACTGTGGGATTCTTTGTTTTGCGTACACAAGTATGCAAACAGTGGCTACATAAAGGGCATCGACAAAGTTACAAAGGATTCCATTCTCCACCCCATTCTCCCGTGATGAAATGTGGTTTCACAAGTAGCTGCTAAGGCAGGCACTGCACCAAAGCAAGCGCTACATTATTCCTTCATTATATTTGTGATGGTGACTGAAATGACTTTGAACATCAATAAGGTAGCGCTGTTTTATGTCTAGGTTTCAGTAATCCAATGTTGAATTAACACGGGTAAGTCACTAGTTGATGGGTGGCAGAGTGGTGCAGCGGTAGAGACAGAGACCCGGATGCGATCCTCACCACTGGTGCTGTCTGCATGTGTTGTATCTCCAAAGTATGTCCCAGGTTGACATCAATAATCCCATAGTCTAACTGAACAGATGAGGGAGGTATTGTAATGAAGACCCATATTGGACTCTCTGATTGAAGTGGTCTCCATAATGCAGACACCCTCCACACTCCAAGCACCAACACCAACATAGGGCATTGGTAATAAATGAGGAGAGTCCAAGTGAAGTATAATATTCTCTCACATCCAACCATGCTGGGCCATCTGCACTGAAGCACATTAGTGGAGCAATCCCAGATCCAGTTACTACAAAAGCACTGTCCCTCGAAACGTGTTGTATCTCTCACCTCCACATAAAACACACTTTTCTTGCAGGTTCCCTGCTTTGATCTGCTATTTCACAGATCCATTGTTGTCATGAATGAGCTGAGAGCAGGGCTCACCACAATACGTGGATGAGATTGGCAAGCATCGTGTCGGAAGATGCACTGAAGGGCAAACATTTGAAGGCGATGACATGCGGACATTGAGCAACGTGAAACCCTCCATGCATCTCCACGAGCTGTTGATTTTATGCTTTGGCAGCGTTATAACTTAGACAGTAGGGCACAAGGATGAAGTGTAAGTGTTGGATGTACCACACTTCATTCACCTCACAACTGGGTGCGGGGCTGGGAGATTGCAACCTTCATGTGGCCCACCCTGTTTCAACGAATGCAATCAACCTGGCGTGCACAATCAAATGAGATCAAATAGAACAAGTTGTCCTCCAACTTTAGGCTGTGCACATCATACGCAAAAAGGAAATAACTGGGTGTGATCACTAGAGGTATGAACACAAACAAGCTCAGCTGACTAACCTCATCGCTGTTACTTTCAATTCCTCTGTAGAAAGGGGCGCTCTTGGAAAGGGGCGCTCTTGGAAAGGGGCGCTCTTGGAAAGGGGCGCTCTTGGAAAGGGGCGCTCTTGGAAAGGGGCGCTCTTGGAAAACAGATAACAAACAGCAAGGGTTCATTTTTTTGCTAGAGTAGCTCAACGGGTCCCTGGAAAACATGGATAGGTGACGTTTCTGGTTGAGTCTCTTCCGGCTAATTGTGGTGGGGGGGGGAGGAAGTGGGGGAAGTGGGGGAAGAAAGCTGGAAGAGAGGAGGGCCAGGATAAAGCTGAGCCGGTGAAGGGGGTGGTTTGCGTAGGCCGATGGTTCGTCCAACGCCAGAGATGAAAAGACTAAAGGTGTGAGATAAGGATAGAACAGTTTAGTTTAGTTTAGAGTTGCAGCATGGAAACAGATCCTTCGGCCCACCAGGTTTGCATTGACCAACAATCACCCAAATGCTTGTGGTATCCGACACACTAGGGACAATTTACAGAAGCCAATTAACCTACAAACCTGCACGTCTTTGCAATGTGGGAAGAAACACAGCACCAGGAGAAACCCCACGTGATCACATGGAGAACGTGCAAACTCCGCTGGGAATGGTGAAGCCAGACAAAGGAATGTTGGTGGAAGGGGAGGGAGGGTGGGGGGGGGGGGGGTTGGGGGTGAAGTGGGTGTGGGCCCAGGTGGGGCACAGCGAAGAGGGGGAGGGGTGGGGTGGAAGAAGGGATAGGGGAAGCCTAACGTTGCCTAAAATTGGAGAATTCATTGTTCACACCATAAGCTACCCAAGTGGAATACGAGGTGCTGTTCCTCGGAGTGCTTCATTTTCCCAGGCAGCCTCCACCACGGTTGTGGGAGGGGAGCAAGTGGTGGTGAGGTCTGGCGGGGCTCTGGGACTTTGCGCCCAGCCCTCTGTGCCGCAGTCTGCACCGCCATTGTTTCTACCAGTGACAGAACGGCCTCGGGTCAGCGGCTCCCCACAAAAGGCCAACTTTCCCCCACTAATGTCAGCAGGAAGCCTGCTGTCTCCGATCCCCTGTACCCTGTACCCTGTACCCCTGTGGCCAGCATCCTGCCCAATCTCCGCAGGAGCCTGTGTATGCTGAGGAGGCTAGTGAGGTAGGGGCATCCCCCTGACCCTGCACAGCGGAGGCCTGTGAACCCTGTCCTGCAGCCCTGCTCCTGTGGGAGGGGATCTGTGCACACCTTGTGTGTCAGTCACAGTGTTGTACTGGCTAGTGATGGGTTGGATTTGATGAGCCAAGTTTGTAGCGTTAATATTCTAGCTCGAATCTCACGTGATCTGACTGCTTATCTCTCCCTGAGCCTACTGCGACCCTCTAAACCCTTCTTATCTATAACAGCCTATTGCACTTCATCTGTTTATTTATGGTCTATGCTATATAGACACACTGACCTGTTCTGTATTTATGCCTACTATATCCTGTTGTGCTGCAGCAAGCAAGAATTTCATTGTCCTATCTGGGACACATGACAATGAACTCTCTTGACTTGACTTGTCTTATCTACATGTAGGCCCAAGTGTCTTTTGACACACAGGACAGACCCTAAAAACAATCCCACCAACTCAGAGAGAGATATGGCCAGTCAAATCACGTGAGATTAGAGCTAAAACGTTAACTCTGCAAACTCGGCTCATCATATTCAACCCATCGCTAGCCAGTAGCCGCGGATTCTCCATGGTAACGAGGTTCAAGATGGCAGGCCTGCTGTGTTTGATCGTTCCTTCGGCCCAACAGCAGAGCCAAGCAGCTTGAAGTTGCAACACTGCATGGCTGTGGAGCCACATCAAGACAGATGCAGTGGAGGTTGACCAATATACACGGCGTGATTTAGCATGGTAAGCACACGACAAAGTTTGCCTTCAATTTATCTCCTCGGAACAACCCTTGACGGCAGGTTGAATGAGAAAATGCTTAAATAAATCATCCCTATTTAAGTGAAAGTGAATCAATTTTGTGAAGAAGATGGATGTCCTGGAGACCTCCTTATTGTGGGGACAGAGACAGTGAACAAGCCAGCTTTCCCCAAAGCCTCAACAACCTTTAGATGAGCTCATTCCAGTGATGATAATGAAACTTCCACAAAGCCACTGCTCAGCACATTTGGAACGATGCTGCTCTATTCAAAATGCCGCCACATAAATTTCTCAACCGCCCTGCCAAACATACTAAATTATTTCATCAATATTTGAGCTGGAGTGCTAAGTTTTAACAATTTATGATGACACCTTGCAAACAATTCTGGTATTAGCTTTTGAATGATGGTGGTGCTGTCTGCCTGCATTGTGTAGGCTGGGCTTGGAACTCTGGCTGTTTTGTATACGATGAATTAAACTGGCTCTGTCTAGACTTCAGCTAGCATTGTGCACATCAGGCTTGGCTTCAAACTGAGAGTTAAATCTGGCTGCATTGTACAGGTGGGGCCGGTGCTTCGGCCTGCTGTGTTTGGGCAGTGCTTCCACGTTGCATAGAGTAGACAAAGGCCTTGCCAGGCTGCATAGTGCAGACCAGGCCTTGGCTTCAGACTCACCCTTGAGATCCACTGAAATGCAGTGACTGGGCATAGATGCTGGAATAACTCAGCTGGGCAGGCAGCATCTCTGATGAGAACGAATGGGTCGAGACCCTTCTTCAGACTGAGACTCAGGGGAGAGGAAGACACAGAGATAAGGAAGGGTAAGGTGTGAAAATGAGATCAAAGGGGATGAGGTTCAAGGAAAATATAGAATACATAGAAACATAGAAAAATAGGTGCAGGAGTAGGCCATTTGGCCCTTCGAGCCTGCACCGCCATTCAATGTGATCATGGCTGATCATCCAACTCAGCATCCCGTACCTGCCTTCTCTCCATACCCCCTGATCCCTTTAGCCACAAGTGCCACATCTAACGCCCTCTTAAATATAGACAATGAACTGGCCTCAACTACCATCTGTGGCAGAGAATTCCAGAGACTCACCACTCTCTGTCTAAAGAATGGTTTCCTCATCTCGGTCCTAAAAGAATTCCCCCTTATCCTTAGACTGTGACCCCTTGTTCTTGACTCCCCCAACATCGGGAACAATCTTCCAGCATCTAGCTTGTCCAACCCCTTAAGAATTTTGTAAGTTTCTATAAGATCCCCCCTCAATCTTCTTAATTCCAGCGAGCACAAGCCGAGTCTATCCAGTCTTTCCTCATATGAAAGCCCTGACATCCCAGGAATCAGTCTGGTGAATCTTCTCTGTACCCCCTCTATGGCAAGGATGTCTTTCCTCAGATCATTGATCAGATCATAGGATAGATCATTGTTAGCTAGGAGAAGGTGACAATGAAGCATAACATGTAATCAGGAGGACAGTCAGACTGGACGGAGAACTAGGAAGGGAGAGGGAAAGCAAAAGGTTGAAGAAGTCAATATTCCTACTGCTGGGGTGTAAGCTGCCCAAGAGAATATGAGTGACTGGGCTTTGGCTTCAAACTACTTTGCCCTGGCTTGAGCCTTGATTTCAGCCCTTACACTTTGGTTGTTTTGTGCCTTGATATCAAGTTTCTTTGTGCAGTCTGACCTTTGAACTCTGGACACACTGACTATAGACACTCCTTAATTTCAGGCTGTGCCTTCACTTTAAGCTTCATGGTATAGACAGTGCCTTGCACCGAGGCTGCATGTTGCAGCTCGGGCTTTGACTATGACTACAGGAGAAAGGTTGGTTCTTGGCTTTGTTTAGGCCCCACGTAGCATTGATTGGGCCTAGCTTCCAGGCTTCATTTGACATTTTAGGCCCAGTCCCAGCAATAAGGCTGCACTCAAGGTCCAGACATTTTCCCATTGCGGTCCTGCTTTCAGGCCCATTGTTGGGACTCGACCTTGACTTCAGGCTTCATTGTGCAGCCTGTAAAACACAACGTAAAGATCTGACTGCGCAGTGCAGCCTGAAGTCCCCATCTGGCAGCACTGCTTTCAAGCTGTGCAATGTCGACCTGGAGGCCTCAGGCTCTGTGGCACAGTCTGGGGCCTCACGTCACCTGAATGTGCAGATGGGGTCAGGCTTTGGCTTCATGTTGCAATCTATAATCTAAACCTGGATATCATGGTCCATGAAGTGAAGGCCAGCCTGAGGTCCAAGAGGCTTGAAATGTCAAATGGAGCCTGAAAGCTAGGCCCAATCAATTCAGTCTGCATTGTGGTGGCTGAAACCCGGGCATGGCGTGTAAAATCCGCTCTGTGATCCAGGCCCAGCTTGTACGATGCAAAGGGAGGTGCAGACCCATCTGTATAAGTCATCCTGGGGCAGACCGCTGTGTGGAGATGCAGCATGAGGTGTAGCTCCAGCCTGAAATCACGTCCCAGCCTGTAAACGGCCAGACTGTAACATGCAAATTGAGATCAAGGCCCGATATGCAGCAGATGACAAGGTCCAAACTGGTACAATGCAGACGGACGTAAGGACCAATCCATGAAACCAAATCTGAACCCACTGTAGAACCCATATAATTGGTATGAACATAGGACCCTGCCTACATATGACAGCCTGATTTCAAAGCCAAACCTTCACAATACAGCATTACATGTAGCTCCAGGCAGTAGTAAACAGCCTAAAAACGGGAGCAGGCTATTAAATCCAACCTGCAATAAAGGCCCGAACTATAAAGAGCAACCTGAAATCAAGGCCCAGCAAGAGAAATCGAGTTTAGTTTAGTTTGGAGATACAGTGCGGAAACAGGCCCTTCGACCCACCGAGTCCGCCCCAATCCCCGCGGACTAACACTATACCACACACACTTGGGACAATTTACATTTATACCGAGTCAATTAACCTACAAACCTGTACGTCTTTAGAATGTGGGAGGAACTCTGATATCCTGGAGAAAGCCCATGCAGGTCACGGGGAGAACGTATAAACTTTGTACAGACAAGCACCCGTAGTCAGGATCAAACCCGGGTCTCTGGTGCTGTAAGGCAGCAACTCTACTGCTGCACCGCCCTGCAGACTACTGTCAAGGCCTTCCTGTATTATGGAGTCTGATGGCAAATCCCAGCCAGTAGGTAAGGCCAAGAAGGTCAAGGCCCAAGCTGTACCGTGCTGCCTGAAGCCACGGTCCTAAGATGGGCTGATGCGGACAATGTCAGCCTTCACACTACAGCCTGATATTAGGGCCCATTCTATGCAAGGATCTGTGTGTAAAACAGCAGAAGCTGCTGGAAACTCCCACACTGACTTTTCTGTCCTGGGCCTCCTCCACTGTCATGCAAATTAGAGGAACACCACCTCATATTGCCCTCGGCAGCTCACAAACCTGCGGTATGAACACTGATTTCTCTCATTTCTGCGCCCCCTCCCCCCCCTTCTCTCCCCTCCCCCACCCTAGTTATCCAACTTGTTCCATTGTCCTTGTGTCCCTATCATCAGCACACCTTCCCCAGCCCCCCCTTCCTGAGGTAATCTGTTGCTGCTCCTATTTTGTTCTGACCTTTTGCCGTTTGACCACCTCCAGTTTACTACCCCACTCCCACCTCGATCTTTCACTGAAGAAAGCTTCCGACCCGAAACATCACCTAACTCCTTCTCTCCAGCGATGCCGCCTGACCCTGCTGAGTTACTCCAACATTTTATGCCTATCTTCGTGCTGGAAACACTAAGCATCTGGTCAGGCAGCATCTGTAGGCAGAGAAACAGTTAATTTTTTCAGGAACAACACCCTTCATCAGAACTGTTACAGAATCTGGGCAATATGTTGAACTAGAATAAAGAAGTAACTTCAATGAATACACCATGGAGCATAAACGAGTCCAGCACAGGAACAGGCCCTTCGGCCCACAAAGTCTGTGCTCAACATGATGATCCCTATCCCTCCATTCTTTGCATATCCAATATCTTCCACAATGAAAGGGTTTCCCAACTCTGTGACCATCTCTCAGCTAATGAACCATCTATGAATTATGATTATTGTGTGGAACATAACAGCTGATTGAGCCTCAGTAAAGGCACACAAAGCATAATGTCATGATGACCGCACACATAGTTTTGGTTCAGGCGTATGGTATGTAAACCCTCTGTTACTCCCCAGGAGCTGAACTTGGGATATATCACCCACTTGTCCAACCCATGGTGACTCCAGCTATGCATTGTTTAGTTTCGTTTAGTTTAGTGTGAAGATACTGTGCAGAAACAGCTCGGCCCACCGCGTCCGCACGGACCAGCGACCCCCACACACTAACACAGGGTTACACACATGAGGGACAATTTACACTTATACCAAGTATACAAACACAAGCCAATTAACCTGCAGACTTGTACGCCTTTGGGGCGTGGGAGGAAACCGAAGATCTTGGAGAAAACCCGCGCGGTCACGGGGAGTACGTAGAAACTCCGTACAGACAGCACCCGTCGTCGGGATCGAACCCGGGTGTCTGGCGCTGCAAGCGCTGTGAGGCAGCAACTCTACCGCTGCGCCACCGTGCCGCCCTGAATTGGTTCCGAAGGCTGAAGTGGATGCTGAAGTCTCCAACATGGGACTCGTACCGACAGCGTTCAGAGACAGAGGCAGGGGCACTGGTGCTGAGCCAAGACCGACAGATTAGCACAGAGAGGCTGTATCCAAACCCAGACAGAGACGTTCTCTGTGCAGGTCCCTCATGCATAGCAGAATGTGTTCTGCACAGTGTCTAAAAGACTATGAATGACTGCTTTCTGATCTAGGTTGGCTGCCTGGAACCTCTCACGTTCCACTCTCCGCACATGTTGTCCTTGGCTCCTCTTTTGAATGTTATGTCCTTCTCTTACATATTGCGGTTCCCCTTGAAAGGAAGATATTTCTGTATCATCAGAATGCACCCATCTCTTTAGCACCCTGCCAGAATTCCTGAAGGTCAAAACACTTGAGCACTAAGCAGACCCAACGTGCTGTGTGATGTATCATCCCGACAATGCAGGTGCAGCAGGCAGTGAAGAAAGCGAATGGCATGTTGGCCTTTACAACAAGAGGAATCGAATATAGGAGCAAAGAGGTCCTTCTGCAGTTGTACAGAGCCCCAGTGAGATCACACCTGGAGTATTGTGTGCAGTTTTGGTCCCCTAATTTGAGGAAGGACATTCTTGCTATTGAGGGAGTGCAGCGTAGGTTTACAAGGTTAATTCCCGGGATGGCGGGACTGTCATATGTGGAGAGAACGGAGCTGCTGGGCTTGTATACTCTGGAGTTTAGAAGGATGAGAGGGGATCTCATTGAAACATATAAGATTGTTAGGGGCTTGGACACACTAGAGGCAGGAAACATGTTCCCGATGTTGGGGGAGTCCAGAAGCAGAAGCCACAGTTTAAGAATAAGGAGTAAGCCATTTAGAACGGAGACGAGGAAACACTTTTTCTCACAGAGAGTGGTGAGTCTGTGGAATTCTCTGCCTCAGCGGGCGGTGGAGGCAGGTTTTCTGGATGCTTTCAAGAGAGAGCTAGATAGGGCTCTTAAAAATAGCGGAGTCAGGGGATATGGGGAGAAGGCAGGAACGGGATACTGATTGGGGATGATCAGCCATGATCACATTGAATGGAGGTGCTGGCTCGAAGGGCCGAATGGCCTACTCCTGCACCTATTGTCTATTGTCTATTGTCTTCTATCGATCCCCTCCACAGGTGTTGCCTGACCCACTGAGTTACCCCAACGCCTTGTGTTTTCCTCATGATTCCAGTGTCTGCAGTTCCTTGGGTCTTTATCTCTCTTGTATTCAGTTTTGTGTTTCTGGTGCCATTGCTAAAGCCAGTATTTTTGCACATCCCCTGCTGCCCATGTTCTTCCACCATCAATGGGACAATACTCCAGTGCGGAGCAGGGTTGGGAAGACTCTCATTGTTCTGGTGATTCAGGGGTCAGCAGTGTTGCCTCTTCACTGCCCAGTTTGAGAGACGGGTTGCTGTATATCTGGCAGCTTGCATAACCAACGGTATCAATCAGAGCCACACACTGCCACCAAGCTGATAATGTCACAGCCGCCACCCTCTGACTGCTCCACTCCCCCATTTCACCCGGTATCTCCATCTCACACATACTCTTTGTCCTATTCAGCCAGCCTCCAACTTTCTCTACAACTTAAAATTACCTTTCTTAATCTCTCTTTTCCTGTTCTGATGAAGGGTCTCTGGCTCTTGTTTCTCTCTCTGTAGATGCTGCCCACACTGCTGGACGTTCCCAGCAGTTGCTGACTGGACGTCAGATTTCCTGCATTCCCCTTTGGAATGTAGACGGAGGAAGGCATCTGCTGGGGTGTGACTGTGCTGTGGAGCCACGTCACGACGTCACACCGAAACAGTGAGCAATGCTATTGATCAAGTCTGGCTCTGAAGCTGCCAGTTTGCCAGCACCTGCCAATCTGCAGCCACCCCGCACCGCAGTCATTTAACCTCTCGGGAAGCTCAGCGTATAACGTTTCATGCAAGTGAATGCTGTGGCTCTCTCTCTCTCCCTCCACCCCCCACCCCCTCCCTCCCTCTCCCCCTCCCCCTCGCCCCCCCCTCTCTCTCTCTTTCTCTCTCTCTCCATGTCTCTCTTTTTTTTCTCTCCTTTCAAAAACTTTATTCGACACAAACATATGATACAACACATCAAAACATAATCAAAATAACACTATATCAAAAAAAATCATTGTAGTACAACAGTACATTCATTGTTTACAATATTCTCAACCCCACGCGGTGACCAGCGTTGACGGAAGGCCTCCAGAGTCCCCGTGGACACCGCATGTTCCCTCTCCAGGGACACACGTGCACGGACGTGGGCCCGAAAGAGGGGCAGGCAGCCGACTCTAGCCTGACCGTCGACCGCCCGCTGCCTGGACCCGCGAATGGCCATCTTGGCCAGGCCGAGGAGCAAACCGACAGGTAAGTCCCCCCCCCCCCACTCGGCTCTCCCCACTCCCTGCCTTGTGTCCGAACACCAGGATTGTGGGACTAAAATGCAGCCAGAACCTGAGGAACAACCCCTTCAGATATTGGTACAGGGGCAGTAACCTCTCACACTCCATATACACGTGGAACACGGTCTCCTCCTCTCCGTAGAAAATACATGTGGCGGACGAGCCTGTGAACCGGCTTAAAAGTTTATTACATACCACCGCTCCATGCAACACTCCCCACCCCAGGTCCCCAATGTAAAGGGGAACGACTCTCCCCGTCTCTCTCTCTCTCTCTGTCTCTCTCTCTCTCTGTCCCTCTCTCTGTCCCTCCCTCTCTCTCTCTTACTTTCAGACACTTGTACACACACATACATATATGTTCATACATACATAGATATTAATAATTGTAAAATACATATTTGTATTTATACGCACACACTATATTTTATGTATAAAATTGGGGGCACATACTAATATGTAAAGTTACATGATATATGTCAATAACATAATTTGTACCGTTACCCAAACGCCACAATATAGACAGCAATTTTACAGCTTAACATGCACTATACCCACATTTTACCCTGTACTTGCAAGAAACTTACCTTGCACTAGAAGGTACAGCTGGTACTAGAAGGTACAGCTGGTAAAGCCACTGCCTCACAGCGCCAGAGATCCAGATTCGATCCTGACTTTGTGGAGTTTGCACATTCTCCTTGTGACCATGTGGGTTTCATACAGGTGCTCTGGTTTCCTCCTGAATAAATGCAGATTAATTGTCACCTGCAAATTGCCCCCAGTTCGTCGGGAGTGGTTGTGAGTGGGATAACATGGAACTAATGTGAATGGGCGATCGATGGTCGGCATGGACTTGGTGGGTTGAAGGGCCTGTTTCCATGCTGTATCTGTGAACACACTAAACATATAAGGACTGTGATATTTAAGTAATATTCCCTAGCACTGATGTAGATAAGGGAACGCCAATACTGTATCACCTTTCCATGCCACTGTGAACATATTTACTTCAGTCGGCTTGGAATCTCATATAATGCTTGGCCAGGTTCCCTGATAATTACCCAGACTCTCAGCGGCCCTTTTATTAACTCGCAGCCTGGCTGACTCAAGCCTTTGGGCTCGCTCTGGCCTTTAGCAGGTTCATCTGCGTCATCCGCGCTGGGGAAGGAAGCTGCCCTCCGGATGAGGGACACGGAAGAAGCTTTAAAGGAAACAGCAGATGATAAGAGATATATCTTCCGCTGACTCCATTTATACCTCACGCTGCCTCGGCAAGACAAGGACAAGGACAGGTCGCACCCTGGCCACTCCCTCTTCTCCCCTCTCCCATCAGGCAAATGGTATAGAAGTGTGAACACGCACACACCTCCAGATTCGGGGACAGTTTCTTCCCAGCTGTTTTCAGGCAACTGAACCATCCTACTGCAACCAGAGAACATTCCAGAACTACTACCTACCTCATCGGGGACCCTTGGACTATCTTTGATCGGACTTTACTGGCTTCACCTTGCACTAAACGTTATTCCTTTACCATGTACCTGCACACTGTGAATGGCTCGATATTAATCATGTATTGTCTTTCCGCTGGCTGGTTAGCTCGCAACAAAGGCTTCTGACACGTGACAATAAACTAAACAGAACTGAACTGGACAGCAAGTCATCTGAATCTAAAATGTAAGCATTGTTAAGTAAAAAAACAATCTGCTGGAGGAAATAAATGACTCAAACAAAATCTGTGGGGGAGAGGAATTGTCACATGGTAAACATTGTGAAGATATTTTATTTTGGATTGTGTATAGATCCTCCTTCTCCTGATTTATGTGTATTCCCTTCTCTTTTCTTTACAAAGAACATTTTATAATTCCTGTCTTACGAGTAATTTTACTACTTTCCGTCTTTCTGCGAAGGAATAATTCACCATTCAGATTACAGCAGCAATTTTGCAAGATCTGTCACAAGAGAAAATGTAAAAACAAACCAAATGAGGGATGAGAGGAGGTGGTTGGTGGCTTGGTTCATGCACCTGGCTTGACAACTATTGTTAAGGAGTGAGAGGTGGGATCATAAGATCATAAGGCCGCAAGTGATAGGAGTAGAATTAGGCCATTCAGCCCATCAAGTCTACTCTGCTATTCAATCATGGCTGACCTATCTCTCCCTCCTAACCCCGTTCTCCTGCCTTCTCCCCATAACCTCTGACACCCGTACTAATTAAGAATCTATCTATCTCTGCCTTAAAAATACCCACTGACTTGGCCTCCACAGCCTTCTATGACAAATAACACCACGGATTCTTTACCCTCTGACTAAATACATTTCTCCTCAACTCCTTTCCAAAAGAACATCCGTTAAATCTGAGGCTATGACCTCTAGTCCTGGTCTCTCCCACTAGTGGAAACATCCTCTCCACATCCACTCTATCCAAGCCTTTCACTATTCTGTATGTTTCAATGAGGTCCCCCCCCCCCCCTTATTTGTTCTAAACTCCAGCGAGTACAGGCCCAGCGCTGACAAAGCTCATCATAAGTTAACCTACTCATTACTGGGATCATTCTTGTAAACCTACTCTGGACCCTCTCCAGAGCCAGCACATCCTTCCGCAGATATGGTGCCCAAAATTGTTCACGATATTCCAAACGCAGCCTGTCCAGCACCTTGTAGAGTCTGTGGAGGATGTTCATGGAAATCCTGGAGAGGTATGGGATGAAACAGACACTTTGGCCAATCAAGTCCAAGCTGGGTTGCACAAAAAGCTGGAGAAACTCAGCGGGTGCAGCCGCATCTAAGGAGCGAAGGAGATAGGCGACGTTTCGGGTCGAGACCCTTCTTCAGACCATGTCCATGTCCATGTCCATGACAATCAAGTCCATGCTGACCCATTTGTACTAAACCAACTTGAATCCCACTTTTTATTCCACAATATTCCCAACCAATACCTCTATGAAACTACCACTCACCTTCATGAGGGGCAATTGGCAGCAGTCACTTAACCGACCAAACTCTATGTTTCAGTTGATGGAAGAAAATGGACCACCCATTGCACAGCAATGTGGTCACAGGGAGAGAGTGCAAACTCCACACACAGCGGCCGAGGTCTGGATTGATCCTGCCTCGCCGGCGCAGTGAGACAGGGGCTTCACCAGCTGAGCTGCACTAATATGTTCAAGGAGTGTGGGTCAGGGGAGGTTGGCACACGCCATCAGTGATGGAATAAAGATCGTGGGAACCAGGACAACAGATGGTGGAGCTCAAGGGGAGGTGGAAGGCTTAGAAGGTTGGGTGGGAAGGAACTGCAGCTGCTGGTTTAAACCGAGATAGACACAAAAAGCTGGAGTAACTCAGCGGGACAGGCAGCATCTCCGGAGAAAAGGAATGGGTGACGTTTTGGGTCAAGACCTTTCTTGAGACTTAATAGGGATAAGGGAAATGAGAGATATAGACAATGATGTAGGGAGATAAAGAACAATGAATGAAAGATGTGCAAAAAAGTAACGATGATAAAGGAAACAGGCTGTTTGTTGGGTGAAGATGTGCAGCTACTGCGACTTGGGTGGGGGAGAGATAGAGGGAGAGGGAATGCCGGGGTTGGTCTCTGCAATTTTCAGAGTGAGGCTAAACGCAAATTGGAGGAACAGCATCTCATATTTCGCTTGGGCAGCTTACAGCACAGTGGTATGAATATTGATTTCTCTCACTTTAAGTAACCTCGGCATTCCCTCTCTCGTTTCCCTTATCCATAACCAGTCGGAAGAAGGGTCTCGACCCGAAACGTCACCCATTCCTCTCTAGAGATGCTGCATGTCCCGCTGAATTACTCCAGCTTTTCGTGTCTATCTTAGGCTTAGAAGGTTATGGGGAACAGGAAGGGTGAGGTTTGAAAACAGGACAAGAGTGTTTGATCCGAGAATTGCTGGGCCAGGGATCAACAGCCATGAGGTGAGGTGATTGGGATTCAGAGCCAGTTAGGGGGCAGCAGGGCTTATGGTCAACTCTGCAGAAGATGCCAGGGTGGTAGGTCCCTGGGGACAGCATTAGACTGTGGTCCATTACATGATATTGGAAGAGCTTGCACCTTCCCAAGGTGGTGCACAGGGAAGAGAGGGGAGGGAACAAAGGCGGGGAGAAGTTGGGAGGGGGCTTTTTTTATAGGTCAGCTACTTAAAATTGGAGAATTCAAAGTGAATACCGTTAGGTTGTAAGCTGAAAGAGGGGAACATGAGGTGCTGATCCTGCAGTTTGTGTGTGGCCTCACTATGACAATGAAGGAGGCCCAGGATAGAAGGGTCAGTGTGGGGATGGGGAGGGTCCATCTGGACTCCCTGGACTCAGCTTAATTGTTTTGGCCAAATGGTCCGCTAGTCCATGCTTGGCCTCGTCGATGGAGGCCGCATCTGGGACACAGAATGGAGTAGTTGAGATGAGAGGAGGTACATGTGAACCTCGGTCTCACCTTGAAGGGCTGCCGGGGTCCTTGGGTGGATGTTGGGGAGGAAGTATAAGGACAGGTGTTACATCTCCTGTGGTTGCAGGGGAAAGCAAAGCATTCAGAGAGGGGTTGGCTGGGGTGGGAAGGGATCAGTGAACAAAGGCGTTACGGAGATGGAGATGGGAAGATGTGACTGGTGGTGGTGGGATCACGTTGAAGGTGAAGAATGATGTGTTGGATGCGGAGGCTGGAGGATGTAAAATAAGCACCAGGGGAACTCTGTTCATCGTCCGTGTTACACACTCGGGACAGTTTAGAGAGGCCAATTAAGCCACAAACCCGCTTGTCTTTGGGATGTGGGAGAATACTGGAGCACCCAGGACAACCCATGTGGCCACAGGGAGAACAAGCAAACTGCACACAGACAGCACCTGAGGTCAGGATCGAGGCAAAGGAATGGTTAACGTTTCAGGTCTAGACCCTGCATCAGCATTGAAATGTTGACTATCGCTTTGCCTCCACAGGTGCTGCTCAACCCACCGGGGTGTTGTTTGCTCCAGATTCCAGCATCAGCAGGACCTTGTGTCTCTATTGTATAACTCACTCCTTCGTTTTGCTCGTATCTGATCAGAACTGGCCATTTTGACTGCGTCACCTCTCTCCCACTTTCTTCATGTGTATGTCGAGCATGAGTAGACATCATCCACACCCCGTTACCTCCCAACGCCTTCTCTCCTGTTTTCCCACCTTCTCAGTTCCGGTGAAGACGTGAAGCCGGTGCGACTTGGGTGGGAGTGGGAGAGAGAGGGAGGGAACGCCGGGGTTGGTCTCCTCAATTGTCAGAGTGAGGCTGCATGCAAATTGGTGGAACGATTTGTGCATCCGTTTTTCTCTCTGCAGATGCTGCCCGACCTTCTGAGTGTTCCTAGGGCACGTTCTGATTTAGCCCTAGTGGGATGTTCAATGCAAGAAGTCTGACAATGTGAGTGAACGCCAGCAGGAAGCAGAGTCTAACACAGCAGAATGTCGGAGGAAGTAAATCGAGAGGCAAGCTTGGAAAGAAGAAAGATGAGCTGAGAAGTAGCGGTCAATGATGGAAGCACGTGTAGGATAGTGTCTCTGGTTACTGTTTATTTCCATGGTGTGAATATGGGCAGACATCCTTTCTCAGAGATACCTTCACACATGTGGCACTGTTATATAAAATGTTTATGTTTATAAAATGTACCAGAAAATGTATTGTCTGATTTTTAAAGAAGGAACTGCAGATGCTGGAAAATCGATGGGTATACAAAAGGCTGGAGAAACTCAGCGGGCGCAGCAGCCTCTAAGGAGCGAAGGAGATAGGCGACGTTTCGGGTCGAGACCCTTCTTCAGACTATTGTACTTCTGATTTGGTTCAGATGTACACTGCTTAATAACAGGTGGGCTAAGATTGTCTGGCTCTTCATCCTGAAAGTCTGAGAACATTATCACAACATCGAGGATTCAAGGATTTTCATAAATTATAACAAAAGCTTGTATCAGCAAAGGTGACCATGAAGCTGTTGCATTGTTGCACCATTCTTCGGGAGTAAAAGTCGATCCATAGTGTATGTTCTGTCTACACTGAACAAACTGGTGTGGTTTCAAATCACAACGTTCCATGTGAAGGTGTTTGTCACACCATCCATAAGGTAATAAGGAATAGGAGTAGAACTAGGCCATTCAGCCCATCAAGTCTACTCTGCCATTCATTCATGGCTGATCTATCTCTCCCTCCAAACCCCATTCTCCTGCCTTCTCCCCATAACCTCTGACACCTGTATCAATCAAGAATCTATCTCTGCCTTAAAAATACCCACACGGAGAGAACACAGAGTAGGCCGGGGCAAGGATCGCCACTAACAACACGGATAAGGTTCTCAGTTTCAGTTTAGTCTATTGTCACGAGTTTCAATGTAATCTATTGTCACCGTGAAAAGCTTTTGTTGCACGTTAACCAGACAGCAGAATGACAAGACATGATTACAATCGAGCCATTTGCAGTGTACAGATACATGATAAAGGAATAACGTTTAGTGCAAGGTAAAGCCAGTAAAGTCCGATCAAGGATTGTCCGAGGGTCACCGATGAGGTAGATAGTAGTTCAGGACCGTTCTCTAGTTGCGGTGGGATGATTCAGTTGCCTGATAACAGCGGGGAAACTGCTGGGTTTTGGTGCACAGTCCCTGGCGAAGATCCTACAGCGAGCACGATAGATCACTCGACGAGAAAGACGTAATACGGTCATGGGCAGATTCATGGGTAATTTTCGGCTCCATTTCCGTAACCGGCTTCCGTCTCCGCATCAAAGGTCCCATAGGATAATAGTGCGGAGACGGAAGCCGGTTACGGAAACATCCTCGTAAAAATAAAAGTTATTTGGGAAAAATCTTCTCCTCATTTTCAGAATTATAATTTTACTTCGGAGTCACGTGAGAGACTACGTGAAGACCCTGCCAGCACGCATGCGCGACATATCGTCGTACGCATGCGGAAGCGACGGTCGGGAGGAGCGGGGCTCCTCCAGCGTAAGTTTAAATAGCTTACGTCAGGTAAGTCTCACCGGAGGAGTGAGTCGACGACATAGATACAACGATGGAAGCACGAAAATCGAAAAGAACAGCGGCCAAAGCAGCTGCCAAGGAGAGCAGCCAGCAGAGAGCCGTCTCTCGAGAGCTACAGGGTTTACCTGCAGCTCCCGCCTTTTCGCCCTTTGGGACCGTTGGTACGCCACGGTCGGGCGGGAAAACCACCCGGAAGTCGGCCGGGGCCGACTCAGCGGAGTCCGGTCCCGAGGACACCCCGTTCGCAGATAGCGACGGAGGTCGTCTAAACCGCATGGAGCGGATGTTGGAGCAAATGCTCCAACGTGACCTGCTAATGCAGGGGCAGGGTGACAGTGGGACTCCTAGCAGGCCCACGGCAAGTTCCTATCGAGGACTGCCCAATGTCTCCCCTTCTATACAGGGGAGCATTGAGGGTCAGAACTAGGCTGACCCAGAAGAAGGGGAGCTGGCTGAATTGCCGACGGTGTCAGGGGTGTGTGAAGACTACATGGATATGGTAAGCAAGCATGCTATGCCTAACAAGAAGGGCTTACCAATCCACCCTAAGCTGGCTTCCAGCATTAACTATATGGCAACGAACCAGCTGCAGGAACAGGCCATTAATGCTACTGCAGATAAATATATGGCACCTGAGAACTGCAACTCATTGAATGTACCTGCAGTAAATAACCCTATATGGGGAAACATGAGCCCCTCTAGTAGAGGCCAGGAGATAAAACTTCAGAGGATTCTGAAGCTCCTAACCGCAGGGATTACGGCAGTGGCTAGAACTGCAGTGGGTGTGGATATGCCGGAAGAATTACAGGATGCTTTGGCTCTACTCTGTAATACTCAGTATGAGATCAACAATTTTAGAAAAAACATCATAAAGCCGGCGCTTAACCCCAAGTTTGCGGGGTTGTGTAAGCCTGGGAAGACTCAGCCTCCAAGCCTGCTGTTCGGGGAAGATCTCCCAAAGCAGGTTAAAGACCTTGATGAGGAGGCCAAGGCTTTGGGCCTTATAAAACCTGGCTACACTAAGCCGCACCACCCACACAGACAGCACCCCTACACATCCACCGGGCAGAGTTACCATAACAGGTCTGCCGGTGGTCAAAGCTCGAAGGCCGGCATTCCTGCACTACGGTCTTTTTTAGGCCAAGGCCCAGGCCGGCCTTCTTGGAAGATGCGCCACTCCCAGAACACCCACAACCAACCAAGGAAGCAAGGACAGAAACCTCCACACCGGCAATAACCATGGAGGTAGGTGGGTCTGGGGTCCCCAGAAACACATCTGGTCCAAATTCACTTTGTGTAGGGGGCAGGTTGCACATGTTCTTCGAGAATTGGCTCACTTTTACCTCTGATCCTTATATACTCAGAAGTATTCAGGGCTACAAAATTGAATTTATTCATGAACTCCCTACCCCGGTACAGCATGCACCTAGCCGAAAATTCGTCCTTTCCCAAAAAGAAAGGGCAGCAGGGCATGCTGAACTACAGAGATTAATAGAAAGAGGGGTAATTGAGAAAGCCATCAAAGAACCTCAGGAGTTCGTGTCTAATATATTCACTAAAAATAAAAAAGACGGCGGGTGCCGCATCATCATAGATTTGACCGATCTGAATACTTTTGTTCAGTATATTCATTTTAAAATGGACACCTTCGATACTGCTATACAGTTAATAGCCAATGGGTACTACATGGCATGCATTGACCTCAAAGATGCATATTATTCAGTACCCATACACAAGGATCATAGGAAATACTTAAAATCTATCTGGATGGGACAATTATGGCAATACAAAGCTTTGCCTAATGGGTTGTCGTCAGCACCCAGATTGTTTACCAAGATATTAAAACCAGCTTTGGCCGATTTAAGGCAACAGGAACATACTGTTATGGCCTATCTTGATGACATCCTCATAGTGGGGGAGAATTTGGAAATGGCTACTTTGGCAGTTACAGCCACGAAACATCTTTTTCAGAAGCTGGGATTTTTGATACATCCAGATAAATCAATATTGGAACCCTCTACCACCATGAAATATCTGGGGTTCATTATTGACTCAGTGCAAATGTCTGTCACGTTGCCACCAAGCAAGGTGGAAGACCTGATAGAGGCTTGCAGGAGCCTCATTGGCATTAAGGACCCATCCATTCGGCAGGTGGCCAGGGTGATTGGGAAGATAGTAGCTGCATTTCCTGCAGCACAATTTGGGCCCTTACATTACCAAAACTTACAAAGAGCCAAAATTACAGCGCTCAAAAATCATACTGGCCATTTCGACAGGCCTATGAAAATTCCGGGAAAGGCAAAAGCCGAATTATATTGGTGGATGGGTAATGCCCAAAATTGCTCCAAACCTATCAATATCATCAATCCCTTGATCATCTTACAAACGGATGCCAGTGCCAAAGGGTGGGGAGCTACTAACACTACCTCTAGCTGTGGAGGTAGATGGAGTGCACCAGAGTTAACCCTATTCAAAAACTTGGGGATTAACTATTTAGAAATGCTGGCAGCATTTCACGGCCTTAAAGCATACAGCACTAATATGCACAAAGTTCATATTAGAATACAAATTGACAACACCACGGTGGTAGCATATATTAACCATATGGGCGGTATAAAGTCGATATCGTGTGATGAATTGGCTAACAATATCTGGCACTGGTGTCTGCAAAGAGAAATTTGGATCTCAGCTACTTACCTTCCAGGTAAGCTAAATACAGTGGCAGACACCAGATCACGTAAATTCAACGACAACATAGAATGGATGTTGGATCGGAATGTGTTTTCAGATATTGTAGAACGTTATGGGACACCAGATATCGACCTTTTCGCGTCCAGGCTAAATCACCAACTACCAACATATGTTGCTTGGGAGCCAGACCCGGGGGCAGTAGCGATGGATGCTTTCTCGCTACATTGGGGGGATCTATTTTGCTATGCATTTCCCCCTTTCTGCCTCATCAGTCGGGTCTTGCAGAAAATAAAGCAAGACTCTGCATCGGGTATTTTGGTGGTGCCCGACTCGCCTACCCAACCATGGTTCCCTATGGTACAGAAGATGGCCACAGAACCCTGTATCAGGGTGAACAAAAGACCAAGCCTGCTCATGCATCCTGTTACAGGAGAATGTCATCCATGTCATGACCGCATGGACTTGTTAATTTGCAGATTTTAAAACGGCCACTTCACGGATTCGGACTCTCCAACAGGACCATTGATACCATCACAGCAGCCTGCAGAGAGTCCACAAGAAAGCAGTACCTGACCTACATCAGGAAATGGGAAGGATTCTGCGTCACAGCCAACACGACATATGAAACCGCCACCATAACGGAAGTGCTGGAATTTTTGGCTACCCTTCATTTCGATGAAGGTTTGAGCTACAGTGCCATTAACTGTGCCAGGAGTGCCCTATCATCCTACTTGGGCAAGGGGAGTGACCAATTGGGAATTGGGTCACATCCTCTAGTATCCAAATTTATGAGGGGAATATTCAATTCTAATCCCCCCAGGGCCAGATATAGCCATATTTGGGATATCAGCACAGTCTTGACTATGCTGCGAGGATGGACACCAAACACGGGACTCCCTTTGGCTAAACTCACCTACAAGATGGTCATGATTATGGCACTTATCATGGCACAACGGGTCCAGTCCCTGCACAAACTCAACCTGGATGAAATGACAATCACCAGTGACAAAATCACTTTCTATGTGCAGGGACTGTTGAAACAAGATCGACCCGGAGTGTCTGGACATACTTTGGAGTTTCTGGCTTACCCAGCAGATCCTCGTCTTTGTATCGTCACATTAATCTTACGATACATTACAGTCACTCAAAATCTCAGGGGCACGGAAACAGCTTTGCTTGTTAGTCACAAGAAGCCCCATCACAGAGTCACGGTGCAAACCATTTCCAGATGGTTAAGGGTGGTACTGGATGCGGCGGGGGTGGATACTAACAAATATAAATCTCACTCCACCAGGGCAGCATCCACCTCGGCGGCTAGAAGGATGGAGGTACCGTTGGATCACATCCTGGCTACAGCGGGTTGGAGTAACGAAAAGACCTTCCACCGCTTTTACTATAAACCCGTGACCTCCCCTGACACTTATGCAGGGAGGATTTTGAGTGCTGCCAGATAGTTACCCTTTGGGGACACTATTTTTGTTTGGTATGAATAAATACCTGATTTTTGTTTTTCAGCCAGTGTCTTGTCTGAATTACGTTCATCCTCTTATCCCAACTTTAGCGGTGTGTGAGCATGGAGCTTCCAGGGCATGAAATCACAGAGCTTTGAAATCTTCACGTAGTCACTCACGTGACTCCGAAGTAAAATAGTAAGATTAAACGAGAACTTACCAGTTTGAAGTTTGATCTTTATTTTATGAGGAGTTACGATGAGGGATTACGTGCCCTCCGCTCCCAACCCTCTATTATAAAGATCACCTGGTATGGAAGTTCTCTTTTTTATCTTACTATATTAGTCATTGTGACTGTATTTTCTGTGATTTCACACCACTGTTTTGAAGATATGTCGCGCATGCGTGCTGGCGGGGTCTTCACGTAATCCCTCACCGTAACTCCTCATAAAATAAAGATCAAACTTCAAACTGGTAAGTTCTCGTTTAATCTTACTATTTATTAACACAAACAGTTCCCCCGCAATGTTGATTACACTGCGGGTCGGGTCGGGTCGGGTTACTGAAATGGATGAAAAAATGGCCCACGTTCTGCACCGTTGCGCGCTACACGTCAGCCCATTGCATTTAGAAGGAGTGATCTATCTTGCTCCGCTATAGGATCTTTGGTCCCTGGGCTCATGGGCAGCAGAAGCCATATTACGGCAGAAAGAGTCGATAGAGCATTCCGACTGTGTTGGAAAGCGGGAACCTGCCATAGGGTGGGCTGCCTTGGAACAGCCGCACAAAACAAATGCATGGGCACTTCACCCACAAGTGAACAACGAGAGACTAAACCCAAGCAACGCATAGCGGGCGGTAACGCCGAAACAGGCAGACTGTAGACTGGTGCCCTGGGGGGAATACAGGGTCCAAGGCACTGGTCTCTGCAGGAACAATGGTAGATGGGTCCACAGCAAAGGGCCAACCAGGAAACAAGGTAACCTGGGACGTGGTTTTGGAATTGGATGGAAGGAGAGGAAAATATTCCCAAAGAGAAGAGGAAGCGGGACTAGACAGAAAATGCTGGAGTAACTCAGTGGGACAGGCAGCATCTCTGGAGAGAAGGAATGGGTGACGTTTCGGGTCAAGACCCTTCTTCAGACTGAGTCGGGGGAGAGGGAAACGAGAGATATAGACAGTGATGTAGGGAGATATAGAACAAATGAATGAAAGATTTGCAAAAAAATAACGATGATAAAGGAAACAGTCCATAGTTTGCTGTTTGCTAGGTGAGAACGAGAAGCTGGTGTGACTTGGGTGGGGGAGGAATGGAGAGAGAGGGAATGCAGGGGTTGCATTTAGAGAAGTCAATATTCATACCACTGGGTTGTAAGCTGCCCAAACGAAACATGAGATACTGTTCCACCAATTTGCATTTAGCCTCACTCTGACAATGGAGGAGACCAAGGGCAAGTAAGGTCAGTGTGGGAATGGGAACCTGGAGATCAGTTAGGTCCAGGCAGACTTAGCGAAGGTGCACTGGAAGATCAGGTAGGTATGAGTACACAGATGCAACACGAGACTGGTCCTGTTATGATCATGTCATCCAGTAGTGTAGTAAATGCACTGAAGTGGTCGGAAGAAGGGTCTTGACCCGAAAAGTCAGCCATTCCTTCTCTCCAGAGATCCTGCCTGTCCCGCTGAGGTACTCCAGCATTTTGTGTCTATCTTCAGTGGAAGCCAGCATCTGCAGTTCCTTCCTTCTCTAAAATGTGTTCCACACCCTCGATCATTTACACCTTACCCTCTCCTCCCCGTCCGCATTTCGCAGGAACAGACAGACGAAGGGTCTCGACCCGAAATGTTCACTTTGTGATGGCCCTGCTGTGTTCTTCCTTCCCCACGCAGCACTTGCTGTCCTAGGGCATCTTCTCATGCAACAGCTGCCCACTCACCTCTTCCCTTCTCCCCCTCAGCCGTTCCGCGTGAAGCAGTGATTCTCATCTACATTCTCCAACCAACTACACTGCGTCCCAGTATTCCTAATGATCCGAGCTTCTCAAGGAATTAATTCCCAATCCCACTCCCATGCTGACGCTTCCTCCACGGCCAGAGTGAGGCCAGAAACTAGAAGAACTACATCTTAACTGCCACCCAGGCATTTTGTAAGCCTGTGGAATGAACATCCAATTTTCCAACTTCAACTAAATTGCTGTCTCATCAGTTCCCATTATCAGACTTGTGTTCCTTTCGCACCCCGAAGATGGACACAAAAAGCAGGAGTGACTCAGCGGGTCAGACAGCCTCTCTGGAGAAAGGAAATAGGTGACGTTTCGGGTCGTGACCCTCCTTCAGTCACCAACGTCACCTAATCCCTTTCTCCAGAGATGCTGTCTGACCCGCTGAGTTACTCCAGCTTTTTGTGCCTATCTTCAGTTTTAACCAGCAGCTGCAGTTCCTTGCTACACATTCCATTCTCACCCCATTACTTTGAAATGTCAACGCTCCCAATCAGCATACATGCTCCTTGTCGCCGATTCTGTCTTAACCGATCTCCATTTGGTCTTTTATCTTCCATCTCATCCCTCCCTCAGCTTAAGTTGAAAACTGTAAACCCTCCACTTCCAAGGAAGGACATGAAAGACTGACTGGTCCTTTACTTCAGATACACAGCGTGGAATCAGGCCCTTATGGACCACCTAGTCCGCACAGACCAGCGATCATCCTGTACACTAGCACTATCCTTCACACAAGCCAATTAACCTGCAAACATGTACGTCTTTGGAGTGTGGGAGGAAACCGAAGCACCCGGAGGAAACCCACGCGGTCGCAAGGCGAACGTGCAAACTCCATACAGCCAGCACCAGCAGTCAGGATGGAAGCCGGATCTCTGGCCCTGTAAGGCAGCAACTCTACCGCTGTGCCTCTGTGCCGCCCCATTCCTCTTTCCACAGAAGCTGGCTGAGATCTTCCACCTTTACTGCGTGTTGAAGCTCCATGCCTCCTCTAAATCCCTTCCCACCCTCCTGTTTAACAACTTGCCACCAGGCGCCCAAAGCAGATCCCCTACCCCGAAGGTAGACGCAAAATGCTGGGTCAGGCAGCATCTCTGGAGAGAAGGAATGGGTGACGTTTCGGGTCGAGACCCTTCTTCAGACTGATGTCAGGGGAGTGGGCGGGACAGAGATAAAATGTCGTCGGAGACAGTCAGACTGGTTGGAGAACTGGGAAGGGGGAGGGGATAGAGAGAGAGGGAAAGCAAGGGCTACTTGAAGTTAGAGAAGTCAATGTTCATCCCACTGGGGTGTACACAACCCAAGCAAAATATGAGGTGCTGTTCCTCCAATTTGTGCTGGGCCTGACTCTGAGAATGGAGGAGGTCCAGGACAGAAAGGTCACATTGAGAATGGGAGGGGGAGTTAAAGTGTTGAGCAACTGAGAGATCAGGTAGGTTTAGGCGGACTGAGCGGAGGTCTTCAGCGAAAGAATCGCCGAGCCTGCGCTTGGTCTCGCCGGTATATAGGAGTCCACACCTGGAAACGGCGGATACAGTAGATGAGGTTGGTGGAGGTGCAAGTGAACCTCTGCCTCACCTGAAAAGATTGTCGGGGTCCTTGGATGGAATCGAGAGGGGAGGTATTGGGACAGGTGTTGCATCTCCTGCGGTTGCAGTGGAAAATTCCCTGGGAAGGGGGTGGTTTGGGTGGGAAGGGATGGTCTCTAGGGAAAGCAGAAAGGGGTGAAGATAGGAAGATGTGGCTAGTAATAGGATCCCGTCGAAGGAATATGTGCTGATTTTGCCTGGATCGCGTTTGGTCCATATCCCTACAAAACCTGTCCCATCCATGTACATATCTAACTGTTTCTTAAATGTCGGGATAGTCTTTGCCTCAACTACCTCCTCTGGCAGCTTGTTCAAAACAACCGCCACCCTTTGTGTAAAAAGGTTGCCCTTCAGATTCCTATTAAATATTTTCCCCTTCACCAATAGCATTAACAAACTCATCGGGAAGGCTGGCTCCATCCTGGAGGCGGAGTTGGATTCATGGGAGGTGGTCTTGGAGGGGAGGATACTCCTCAAACTGCGGAGCATCCTGGACAATACAGCCCACCCCCTCCGTGACACACTGGTCAACCCGAGGAGTACCTTCAGCAACAGACTGGTCCCACCAAGATGCCGGACAGAACGCCACAGGAGACCCTTCTTCCCCGTGGCTACCTGTACAACTCCTCCACCTTCGGTCATGGGGTAGACTGACTCCCCTCCCCAATCTGTGCACATCCCCAATCCTTTCCATTCCTCACTTTAATTTCTTGTTCCACGTATTTTGTGTTTTATGGCTGTTGGCCGATCAATTTCCCTCGTGGGATAAATAAAGTTGTATCGTATTGTATCATTAAACCGATGTCCTCTGGTCCTCGATTCACCTGCTCTGGGCAATTATGAATTAATGTTCTTATTGTGTTTTACACCAATGACTTGACCTTTTCTTTTCACTGCCTTGTGCAACTGATGGGATGTTTATGTGTGTTGTATGATGTTGTGTGTTGATCAGTTTATGTGTATGTGAAGCTGCACCAAGCAAAATTGTCATTGTGCCTGAACCTTGCCATCCTTATGCACATGACACGAGGTGGCTCGCTGTACTTGACTTTTTTTAACCCTGCTATTATAAATTCATAACTCCTGGAACGATGAACTGCAGTGAAGGATCTCATCTGTGGCACGCTCACACTCACATACCATGGAGATGTGAGGGGGATATCTGTGGCTACAGCTCTCTGCAGTATAGAGAGTCTGATTGCTTTCTTATTTTCTGTTGCAGGCGGGCTCAATGTGCTTCAGACAGCAAACTATCCCTCCGCTGGCCCAGACTCATATTACAGCGCAGACACTCAATAAGTGCCCAAAGGCTTCATCTGCCGTTTCCGTTTATGTGGATCTGGGGCTTGGAAAGATAAAACTCAGCAAATCCTATTAATAATGTTTTTTTTTTTTTAAGTGTGATTAAAATCACAAGCCTTAGGACGTCTGGTCAGCAAATATTTCCTTTCACCTCTAGGACTGAAGTTTGAAGCCAAACTAGACTTACTGAACAAAAGTACAGAAAAGACCATCCTTTAAAAAAAATCACATCTGCAGAGCGTCTTTTGTTTAATACAACTTTATTCCCATATCCACCCAGCGTTTATCAGACTGCTGAACAGTCCTCCCATAAGCTAGGCTGTAGCCCCGATCTTCCCACCTACCTAATTGCAGATCTTGCACTTTATTTTATCTATTCTGCACTCTGATTTTTTTCTCTTTGCATGATCAGTTGTACTTGATTGTACTAGTATGATTTCAGTGGTTAGCACACATACAAAGATTTTCACTCTACCTTGATACATGTGGCAATAGTGAACCAACGAACCAATGTAGTAATGTCCTAATCAAGAATCTACCTATCTCTGCCTTAAAAATATCAATTGATTTGGCCTTCACTGCCTTCTGTGGCAAATAATTCCACAGATTCACCACCCTTTGAATGAAGAAATTAGTCTTCTTTAGTTCAGTTTAGTAAATTAATCTTCTAGTCGGGGCAACTTCTTTTCCCCGGGGCTACGCCCTTCTCCCACTCCAGCCTTCCTTGGGATCCAGGGTCACTAGGACACCCCTGTCGTTAGTTGCCACTCGTGTGAATCATCCATTCCTGCTGCAGAGACATCAGTGTCCAGCAAGCAAACTCACACAAGATGGTGCCTGTGTACCGGCCAGCACCTCTGTGACACAAATCCAAGCCACTCACTCCCGGTTATCTGAAGAGTGATCGGAAAAATGATCACTGGGATCACAAAGAAAACGAGCATGGGTTTACTACCATTTTCCAATTTATATACATGGGCGGAAGCAGTGACGGTGGAGTTGTCAAACTTGCTGACGATTCAATGATAGCTAGGGGAGTGAGTTGTGAATATGAGGAGACAACAACAACACAGGAACATGAGGAAATTGGAGCAGGAGTCAGCCGCTAGTTCACCTCCCAGCAAGACAACACATAAAATATGATGTGTAGGAAGGAACCGCAGATGCTGGTTTACACCGAAGTTGGACACAAAATGCAGGAGTGCCTCTGGACAGAGGGAATGGGCGACGTTTCGGGTCGAGACCCTTCTCCAAATATGATGGTGGCTGATTTCTGCTGGCCTCAACCCGTCTTCAGTGCTAGTTTCCCATAAACCTCCAATTAATCTGAAATAGGGCCCCGACCTGAAACGTCACCTGTCCATTCCCTCCACAGATACTGCCTGTCCTGTTGAGTTGCTCCAGCACTTAGTGTTTTGCACAAGATTCCAGCATCTGCAGTTTCCTGTGTCTCTACCGTCTTTTCCTCGATCTTTCAAATATTTATCCAATATTTATCTAGGTCCCTGACCTGAGGATGTTGCAGATGAAGTCCTCCCATTTCCACTTTAGTAATTCCTGCCTTAATGCTTTGCTCTCCACCTACCTCAGGAGCAGAACATTTCAGAGAATCACTCCTGAGAGAAGAAATGTTACACCTTAGTTTTAAATGCCTGGCCCTTTATTTAGTACCTATATCCCCTTGTTAGTGACTGTCCCACTAGTGAACACATCCCAACATTTCGCCCCAGCTATTGGGAGATGGTACAGGAGGCTGAAAACTGTAACGTCCAGATTCTTCCCCACAGCCATTGGGCTATTAAACACAACAAGCTCAAATAAGCTCTGAACTATATGGAATTGGGGGCATTGGCTTTGTCTTTTTGCGCTCTTAAGGGCCTGTCCCACCTGACGATTTTTTTCGGCGACTGCCAGCATCATTGACTGACATATCAGTTTACCAAAACGTTTGCGGTGAGATGCGGCGGTGACGGGGCGTGATGACGTATGACGCGTGGCGTTTTTTCAAGTGTCGCAACATTTTTTTGTCGCCGCTGGATTTTGAAAAGTTCATAATCTTTTGGCGACACTGATATGACGCCAGCAGTCGCCGCAAAAAATTGTCAAGTGGGACAGGCCTTTATTGATTGTTTATTACGTGTACGAAAGTGCGTGTTTATTTAGTCTAGTACTTCACTCAAAAACTCTCATCTTGTCCTCTTCCGGTTTGCGTTGTTTTTACATTAGCGCATAAAATGTACCCAATAGCGCTACGATTTGTCGCCATTCCCCTGTGCTGCAAGCGCACCAAGTTTTGTTCCAAATCGGTGGAATATTACAAAAGTTATGAAGGTTTTTGTTCTTCTCTCCTGTCATTCGCCGGGACGGCAACGCCGCTTCCGGCACCAGCTGTCAATCACCAGCAGCGAGGAGAA
The DNA here is from genome assembly GCA_963514005.1 of Raja brachyura. Next base: position 38,628,855 of record OY740802.1, on the reverse strand, counting down.
TGACGCTGAAGGAGCAGAGTACGCAGAATGTGGAGCCACCACCACTATGTGGATGTGAGTGTGGATGCAGCGGTGTGTAGGCAGTGGTAGGCCACGGCAGAGCACCCCGCCCCCCACCGGTCCCCAACAGTTCCTGTCTGAGGCCGTGCCCGCCCCCGGCTACAGAACGCTCCCGCCAACCACTGCCTGAAGCTCTCCCTGTCCATTCGGCCCACAACACCCGCACTAGGCCAAGAAAATTCCATTCGGCCCACAATGTCTGTACTAACCTTCCAGAAACCAGTCACTTTGGCCCACGACACATGTACTAGCCCACGAAAGTAAATTCGGCCCACAATGTCCATACTAACCCACCAGAAACCAGTCCCTTCAGACCACAACACCTGGACTAGCCCAAGAAAAGTCCCTTTGATCCATAATATCAGTACTAGCCCTCTGGAACCCAGACCCTTTGGACCACAACACCCGTACTAGACCTCCAGAAAGCCCCACCTGAAGCCCTCCCCCTCCCCCTCCCCCGGCTGCAGGACGCTCCCCCCCCCCACCGGCCCCCGCCTGAAGCTGTCCCCCTTCAGAATGGACTTTACATTGTTATTATATTTTAAGAGTTATTCACATTTTAAGTTTAAATAAATCCCTTTTCCACTTGCCTGCACCTGCGCAGTAATACCCGCGTGCTCTGTGTTACAATGGGAACCCACTGGGCAGGAATGGCTGCGCTGCTGGAGAGTCGCAAAGAGTGGATGGGGGGGTTTGAGGGGGGAGGGAGTGAGTACAGGACGCTCCCCCCCCCCACCCCCACCCCCACCGGCCCCCGACAGCCACTGCCTGAAGCTGTCCCCCTCCCCCACTGGTGGGGAGCATCCTGCAGCTGGGGATGGGCACAGCTTCAGGTGGGGGCCAGTGGGGGGGGGGGGACATCCTGCAGTGTGGGAGTAGGACAGCTTCAGGACGGGGCTGTTGGGGGCCGGGGGGGGTTGGGAGCGTTCTACAGCGGTAGGCCATGGCAGCGCTCCACCCCACCCCACCGGCCCCCGACAGGCCCCGCCTGAAGCCGTCCCCCCTCTGCCGGGTGCAGAACGCTCCCCCCTCCCCAACCAGCCCCAGACAGCACCCACTTGAAGCCGCCCCCTCCCCCACATACCCATCTCCCCCACACCACGCTCTCCCCCCACCTACATCCCCTTGCCCACACACACCCCCACTTCCCTCCTCCCACCCCTCAACCCCCTTCCCTCCTCTCCTCCCCTCCCAAAAATTAAGAGATGGGGGAGGGAGTGTTGGAGGGTGAGGGGAAATAAGCTGCGCTTGTGCAGTTAGGGGCTATGGGTGAGTGGTGGAATAATGCGTTGGGGAATGGGTTGAATTGAGGGCAAGGCCTCGCATGTGACTGGGACCCAACAGGTTCCACTTAGTCTAGTATCTATATCACTAAAAGTGGCATCTTGACCACTTCCTGTCTGCGCTGTATATTAGAGTGCCTTTTATTCCTGAGGATTGGAGGGTAGCTAATGTAACCCCACTTTTTAAAAAGGGAGGGAGAGAGAAAATGGGGAATTACAGTCCAGTTAGTCTAACATTGGTAGTGGGGAAAATGCTAGAGTCAGTTACTAAAGATGGGTTAGCAGCACTTTTGGAAAGTGGCAAAATCATTGGACAAAGTCAGCATGGAGTTATGAAAGGCAAATCATGTCTGATGAATCTTATAGAATTTTTCGAGGATGTAACTAGTAGAGTGGATAAGGGAGAACCTGTGGATGTGTTGTATCTGGACTTTCAGAAAGCTTTCGACAAGGTCCCACATAAGAGATTAACATTCAAACTTAAAGCACACGGTATTGGGGGTTCAGTATTGATGTGGATAGAGAACTGGCTGGCAGACAGGAAGCATAGAGTAGGAGTAAATGGGTCATTTTCAGAATGGCAGGCAGTGACTAGTGGGGTACTGCAAGGCTCAGTGCTGGGACCCCAGCTATTTACAATATATATTAATGATCTGGATGAGGGAATTGAATGCAACATCTCCAAGTTTGCGGATGACATGAAGCTGGGGGGCAGTGTTAGCTGTGAGGAGGATGCTAGGAGGCTGCAAGGTGACTTGGATAGGTTGGGGGAGTGGGCAAATGCATGGCAGATGCAGTATAATGTGGATAAATGTGAGGTTATCGACCTTGGCGGCAAAAGCAGGAGGGTCGACTATTATCTGAACGGTGGCCGATTAGGAAAAGGGGAGATGCAACGAGACCTGGGTGCCATGGTACACCAGCCATTGAAAGTAGGCATGCAGGTGCAGCAGGCAGTGAAGAAAGCAAATTGTATGTTGGCATTCATAGCAAAAGGATTTGAGTACAAGAGCAGGGAGGTTCTACTGCAGTTGTACAGGGCCTTGGTGAGGCCACACCTGGAGTATTGCGTACAGTTTTGGTCTCCTAATCTGAGGAAAGACATTCTTGCCATAGTGGGAGTACAGAGAAGGTTCACCAGACTGATTCCTGGGATGGCAGGACTTCCATATGAAGAAAGACTGGATAGACTCGGTTTGTACTCGCTGGAATTTAGGAGATTGAGGGGGGATCTTATAGAGACTTACAAAATTCTTAAGGGGTTGGACAGGCTAGATGCAGGAAGATTGTTCCCGATGTTGAGGAACTCCAGAACAAGGGGTCACAGTTTAAGGATAAGTGGGAAGTCTTTTAGGACTGAGATGAGAAGGTCATTTTTCACACAAAGAGTGGTGAGTTTGTGGAATTCTCTGCCACAGAAGGTAGTTGAGGCAAGTTCATTGGCTATATTTAAGAGGGAGTTAGATGTGGCCCTTGTGGCTAAAGGGATCAGGGGGTATGGAGAGAAGGCAGGTACAGGATACTGATTTGGATGATCAGCCATGATCATATTGAATGGCGGTGCAGGCTCGAAGGGCTGAATGGCCTACTCCTGCACCTATTTTCTATGATCCTATGATTCTATGATTACATCTCCTGGACAGACAACATCACAGCGGTCATCAAGAAGGCTCAGCAGCGGCTGCAATCTATGTAATATTTTAAATTGTATTAAAGAATGTCTAGTGTTTAACGAACATTGATGTATATGTTGTAGACTTTCATCCCAAATATCTTTCGTTATGGGTTGAACCAATTCATTTTCCCATGCTTGTCTATGTAATTCTGTCGACGGATTCTCACTATCTAAAAGAATATTATAAATGTAAGATATTAATTTGACTGTGTTGGGGTGTTTATTCAAACATTCATCTAGAATCTCTGGCTCTCTAGTTCTATATTCTTGTGTATGTGATTTAACATAATCTTTCAGTTGTAAATATCTAAAAAAATTGTTTGCATGTAATCCATAATTCTGTTGTACCTCCTGAAACGAAAGGAACACACCTTTTCTATAAAGATGTCCCATCTTTTTAATTCCATAATTTTTCCATTGTGCAAAACCTTTATCCAATACGGAAGGCTTAAATGAAGGGTTATTTGCAATAGGGAGCGAAAGTGATAAATTATCCAATTTTAATGTCTTTTTTATTTGTTTCCAAATTCGAATACCACTGTGTATTATTTGATTTTCACTATAGATTGTTTTATTCAATTTTATAGGAGTTAACAGAATCGGGCCAATTTCAAAAGGCAGACAATCCTCCTTTTCCATCTTTAACCAGTCTGGTTGTTGATCCATATCTTCCAACCAGAAATTTAAGTTTTTGACATTGACCAGAAATAAAATAAGAAATTTGGTAAGGCTAATCCTCCATTCGTCAAGGAATTTCAAGGAATAGCCGTGAGTGAACTGCCAGCCCACCAGCCCAGAGTGACAGCTGCCAGCCCACCAGCCCTGAGTGACTGAGCTGCCAACCCACCAGCCCTGAGTGACTGAGCTGCCAGCCCACCAGCCCTGAGTGACTGAGCTGCCAGCCCACCAGGCCTGAGTGACTGAGCTGCCAGCCCACCAGGCCTGAGTGACTGAGCTGCCAGCCCACCAGCCCTGAGTGACTGAGCTGCCAGCCCACCAGGCCTGAGTGACTGAGCTGCCAGCCCACCAGGCCTGAGTGACTGAGCTGCCAGCCCACCAGGCCTGAGTGACTGAGCTGCCAGCCCACCAGGCCTGAGTGACTGAACTGCCAGCCCACCAGCCCTGAGTGACTGAGCTGCCAGCCCAAGAATCCATTCAGCCCACAATGTCCATACTAGTCCTCTGGAAACCAGTCCGGCCCACAACACCCATACTAGTGCTTCAGAGAGCCCCCTCCCCCCCCCACACTGGCCACCAGTATTGTAATTGGTATAGAGGTGGAATATTGGGTTGGGGGACTCCCGTGGGAACATATCTAGTGTGTGTGTGTGTATATATATTGTTTACAGTGTACAATGTTTGCATATTCTGTTGTGCTGCAGCAGGTAAGAATGTCATTGTTCTATCTGGGACATATGACAATAAAAACATTCTGGACTCCTGACATCTACTCTGTAAAGTCCTTCTGGAATCTCATATGATTGAATATGGTCATTCCTCAGTCTTCTAACCTCCATGGAAGAAAGGCCCAATCTGTCTAGCCTCTAGCCTCTCCTGAACCTCATTCTGGGAATTATCCTGGGGAATCCTCTTTTCACTGCCTCCTGGGCTACAGTGTCAAGGAAATGGGACCTAAACTGCACAGTATTCCAGGTGTGGTTTCGCCAACTGGACCATGTACAGCTGGAACAAATTGAGGTAAAGTAATCTGTTACACGAGAGGTGAAAGATTGGACAAGTGGAATATAATGTGGACAAACATGGAATTATTTATTTTGGCAGAAAAAGTATGAAAAAGGAAACGTATATTCTAAATGGTGTGAGATTGCAGAGTTCTGAGTTGATTAACAAAGGTCTCCTATGCATGGTCAGCAAATAACTGGCAAAACTAGAGGAATGTTACTGTTTATTGTCAGGAGAATTTAATCCAAAAGCAGGGAGGTATTGTTTCAGTTATATATGGCCCACATCTGGAGTAACGTGTGTTGTATTGGTCTTATTCAAGGGAGAATATTAATTTGTTTGAAGCAGTTTGGAAAATGCTACTATGGTAGATGAAACTTAGATTAGTCATAATCTTATTCAGTGACAGGACAGACTGAGCTCCCTAGTTTTGATGTATGTGGACAAACACTGACAACGGATGCCCTGGGCTGGTGTACCTTGGGCAGACCGTTGGGTGTCTGGTGTGGGCAGTGGGCCATGTTGTGAACACCACCGTTGTCTGTCACGGGTGGTCACGGGGGGGCGAACTCGCAAGTGGGCCCAGTGCTATTTCAGGCAGCACCAGCGTGTGGCAGTAGCGAGGAACCTGTGGAGGTTTCTGCAGGAATGAGCAGGATCCACTCACCAGGAGCTGACTCATCCTGTCCTTTAACCATGTGTACATGTCTGTCTCCATATCTGTATGTGATTGTGCGTAGATAGTGCAACTGCGTGTAACTGTGTGTCATTGTGTATTATTGTATGTGTACGTGTGAATAGGTGTGTGTGTGCATCTATGTGTGTGTATATGTGTGTGTGTGTATAGGTGTGTGTGTGTGTGTGTATAGGTGAGTGTGTGTGTATAGGTGAGTGTGTGTGTATAGGTGAATGTGTGTGTATAGGTACGTGTGTATAGGTGTGCGTGTGTGTGTATAGGTGTATGTGTGTGTGTGTGTGTAGGAGTGGGTGTGTGTGTGTATAGGTGTGTGTGTGTGTATAGGAGTGTGTGTGCGTATAGGTGTGTGTGTGTGCGTATAGGTGTGTGTGTGTATAGGTTTGTGTGTGTGTGTGTATAGGAGTGTGTGTGTGTGTATAGGTGTGTGTGTGTGCGTGTGTATAGGGGTGTGTGTGTGTGTGTATAGGTGAGTGCGTGTGTGTGTGTATAGGTGTGTGCGTGTGTGTGTGTATAGGTGTGTGCGTGTGTGTGCCAAACCAATTTAGCCCAATATATGGGATGTCCTGGCTAATACGGGACAGTTGACATATACCTAAATGGTGTGTAGGTATGTATGTATTCATAGATGTGTGTGGGTATGTGTGTGTGTATGGTTGTGTGTGTGTGTTTAGGTATGTGTGTGTGTGTATAGGTGTGTGTACATAAGATTGTGTGTGTGTGTATAGGTGTGTGCGTGTGTATAGGTATGAGTGTATGTATAGGTGTGTGTGTGTATAGGTGTGTGTGTGTATGGTGTGTGCGTATAGGTGTGTGTGGATAGGTGTGTGTGTATAGGTGTGTGTGCATAGGATTGTGTGTGTGTGTGTAGGTATGTGTGTACCGATGGCTGTGTGAGTGTCTGTGTGTGTATGTGTGCAACGGCATATGTGTGTAGATATGTGTGTATTCCTATGTGTGTGTTTAGGGGTGTGTGTGTGTGTGTGTGTGTACCTGCACATGTGCCACGTGTGTGCACCGTGCTGTGGCCATGGTTCCACCCAACATGGCCTCAGCCCAGCGCTGCCACCATTGCTGCCGCCCCTTTGCTTCAGCAGAGGTGAACCCTCTTGGGTGCTGTTGTGAAAATTCACAAACTTGGAAAAACTCACAACAATGTTTGGAATTCACACACTCTGTATGAACGGCATGTGTGGGACAGTTTTTTAACCTCATTGATTTGGCTTGATGCACTGCTCCATAGACTTGAAGCGATGATCCTGCCTGATCCTCCCGGTGCTGCCCGTCCAATATCAGTGGGTGTAAGGGTGTTGAAGATGTGAAGAGAAGCTGGAGTGGTTCCTCGGGATCTTAACCTGAATCCACTCCTCAGCCATGGTCCCACTTCCCTTGGTGGGATCATGCTTTGTCCACACTGGGTGCAGCAGCGCCCCACAACACTACAGCGACTACCCCTATTTCAGGGGCTGGAAGTGTTACTTCGAAAACATTCCGAGGTCAACAAAGGCAGATGGAAACCCCAGCTAAATTCAAACTGCCGTCACACAACTCATCCTCATCCAAATTAGTCCAAAATATAGGAGAGCAAGCTGGTACCCAGTGCCCATTCCCGATGGGAACAGATTTGGAGGAAGACGTATCTGGAATAGTCTGCCCTTGCCCCATTCTACCCACAGGCCAGGTCTCTCTTCCAGCAGTTACACAGAAGGCTGGAGAAACTCAGCGGGTGCAGCAGCATCTAAGGCGTGAAGGAGATAGGCGACGTTTCGGGTCGAGACCCTTCTTCCAGCACCTCTCCTAGAATTGGTTCCTCAGTTGATTGGTGCAGGCTAATGAAGGGCACAGGAGGTTTTGTATTGTGACTGCATCCTATGTGTCGACACAGGGTAACAGACGCTTTCGTGCACCCGACTTCAAATCACTATTGTAGCATAGGACAAATTAATTATTGAAAATGATTGCCATGCACAAATAAAAGAACATTGAAGCTTGTCAGGCATTTGTCAGACTGCTATGAATTTTCTTTGTGCAATGACTGAGCAAGTGTCCCTCCATAAATCTCACTGGCGCAGGTTTGCAACCAGTGTGGAAAAAAATCTATTGATTTCCTGCTCCAGACACATAACTCCTTGCCCTCACCAACAGATGCAATGCTTAGCAAACAAACTATGCCCCAGGGTGAGAGTGTGAGACAGGAAAGATTCAGTTCCTGGCTGGAAGGGATTATTAGCGCTTGGTGTGACACATTTCATTAAGTCAACTGGATAATTAAGTCACCTTGGATACGTCTGCTTTGGAGAAGGAGGACAATGGGATGAAAAGACAATGAGGGAGAGGAACGAGGGTTGATGGAGGCTGGGAGGGAAGGGGAGAGGCAACAGAGATGGATGGAGAGATAGAAACAGGGATGCATGGAAAGGAAGAGAGATAGGGAAGAATAGAGATTAAAATGAGGTATTTAAAATGATGAGAGGGATAGACAGAGTTGACGTGGATAAGGTTTTCCACTGGGAGTAGGCAAGTTTAGGGGGGATTTCTTTACTCAGAGAGTGGTAGCTGTGTGGAATGAGCTTCCAGTGGAAATGGTGGGGGCAGGTTTGATTGTATCATTTAAAAATAAATTGGATAGGTATATGGACGGGAAAGGAATGGAGGGGTATGGTCTGAGTGCAGGTAGATGGGACTAGGTGAGAGTAAGTGATCGGCGCGGACTAGAAGGGCCGAGATGGCCTGTTTCCGTGCTGTAATTGTTATATAGTTATATGGAGATGTAGAAAGAGAAACACACACGGCGACAGAGGTAGAGGTGGGAATAGTTGGAGATGGCACCAGAGATGTAGGCACAGAGAGATACAGAAGAGTACAGTGACTGATTAGGATTGACTATGTGGGGCCGACAGGTAGCGAAAGGAAGAGAAAGGGCAATGGTAAGAGATACATCAAGACGTAAACATATAGTGTGGAAGAAGGAACTGCAGACGCTGGTTTAAACCGAAAATAGACACAAAAAGCTGGAGTAACTCAGCGGGACAGGCAGCACCTCTGGAGAGAAGGAATGGGTGACGTTACGGGTCGAGATGGATGGAGAGAGATATTAACTTACGATAAACATACAGTATTGGTCTGAAGAAGGGTCTCGACCCGAAACGTCGCCCATTCCTGCTCTCCAGAGATGCTGCCTGTCCCGCTGAGTTACTCCAGCATTTTGTGCCGATCGTCGGTTTAAACCAGCATCTGCAGTTCCTTCTCGCACATATGGTCAGCCATGAGCCCCATGCTGTGGTTTAATTCAGTTGCGAGCAGCCCATTTCTCAGCCCCATTTATCCACATTTCCTTGTTATCCTTGAAATGAGCTGACAAGTAAACTTGCAGCGTACAGACACCGAACAGGGAGAGAAATAGAGAAAGTGGTTTTAACCGTGGCGGTCCAGTGGAGAGCGGGCCTCGGCCACTGCCAACAGGCTCTCTTCCCAGGTACCCGCGGCCTAATCTGCTCTTTTGAACAGGCACAGAGGACAGATGGCGGAGCCCGATGGGGCCCTTTGATGGCTCTGCAGATGGGGCTGTAATTACATCATCCGTTTCCAACTGACTCCTCAACTTCCCACTGACTGCTCTCCAGCAGTGGAGGACCTTTACAAAAACCTTTCTTGCCGAGCTCAGAAGTGGGAATAGGTTTGTCCTCCCTTGTCCCGCAGATATCCAGGCCAGTCTTAAACTCTATCCTTCCGCCCACCGTCCTGTCTCACGCAGTAAAGGCAGTAAACTCCTTCTGTGCTCCCAATTCCTCACAAGCCACTTCACTGGTGTGAGGAAATGTTTGGGAGAGTGCTGTCTTCAACGTCAGTCTTCAGTTCAGTTCAGTTTTAGTTTATTGCCGCTTGTACCAAGGTACAGTGAAAAGCCTTTGTTGCGAGCTAACCTGCCAGCGGAAAGCCAATACATGATTACAATCGAGCCATTCACAGTGTACAGATACATGGTAACTGGCAGTAAGAGATGTTGCTGTCGGAGTAGAGATTTGTAAGTGCGGAGCGATTGGAATGTGCGACTGCAGATCCACCTCTGCCACTGGCACACTAATAGATGCCTGGGTTGGGCACCATCATGCTGCAGTGCACTCATGAGGCAAGTAGGTTCCCAATGCAAGGACAACAGCAAACTGTGAGGACACAGTTTTTTCCAACATGAGTGTAGAAGTTGGGAGGTCACGTTGCAGTTGTAACAGATGTTGGTGAGGCCGCATTTAGAGCATTGTTATCAGTTCTGGGCACCGTGTTGGAGCCAAGCTGGAAATGGCACAGAGAAAATTTATGAAGATGTTGCCAGGACTAGAGGGTGTGAGCTGCAGGGAGAGGTTGAGTAGGCTGGGTCTCTATTCCTTGGAGCACAGGAGGATGAGGGGTTATGAACAACAGCCTGATACATGAGCATTTGTCCTAATGATGTGTGCTACCTTGCAGCTCCAGTGACAGGGCTTCAGTCCTGGACTTCACACGTGTGTGTGTGTGTGTGTGTGTGTGTGTGTGTGTGTGTGTGTGTGTGTGTGTGTGTGTGTGTGTGTGTGTGTGTGTGTGCGCGTGCGTGTGTGTGTGTGTGTGTGTGCGTGCGTGTGTGTGCGTGTGTGTGCGTGTGGGTCTGTGTTTGTGTGTGTGTGTGTGGGACTGTGTTTGTGTGTCTGTGTGCCTGTGTGCGTGCATGCGTGCGCGTGTTTGTGTGTGTGTGTGTGTGGAACTGTGTTTGTGTGTATGCGTGCATGTGTGTGTGTGTGTGTGGGACTGTGTTTGTGTGTGTGTGTGTGTGTGTGTGTGTGTGCATGCATGTGTGTGTGCGTGCATGTGTGTGTGCGTGTGCGTGCTGTTTGCACATCCTCCCTGTAACCTCATAGGTTTCCCCCGGGAGCTTTTGATCCCTCCCATGTCCCAAAGATGAGCACGTTGGTCGTTCATTGGCCACTGTAAAACGCCCAAGTGTGTAGGTGAGGGAAACAATATGGAGGGCGTTGTTCGGCATATGGCATTTACATGGATGCGTGGTGGTGAGGGACTCTGCCAGGTGACGGGCCTAGTTCCAGGCTGTATCTGTACCTCTATGACTAATTCACTGCTGGTTATTCCTGCGTTAGAATAGAGGCTGTATTCACAGGTATTCCATCGGCTGTGAAGTGCGTTTGTGCATGATGACAACACACAAGGTCAGCGCATGAAAGCCCTTTCCTTTATAGACTTCTGAATGGCTATTGTTAGTTTATTTTTACACTCGGGTCACAGACCCATCAGCCTTCATCTTTCCTCTTGTGCTTGCTACTGACACTACATTATTCAGTGAAAGAGCTGTCACTGAAAGGAGATTGTGAATAACATCGAGAGTACACAAAAGGCTGGAGAAACTCAGCGGGTGCAGCAGCATCTAAGGAGCAAAGGAGATAGGCGACGTTTCGGGTCGAGACCCTTCTTCAGACTGGAGGAGATAGGCGACATTTCGGGGCGAGAATGGATGGATCTACAAGATACCTGGGCATTTACCCGCTGAGTTTCTCCAGCACTTTTGTCTACCTCCCCATGTATAAATCAAGGTTTGCCAAACAAAATGTCAAAGTTTGCATTGCTAATATTAGCAGTACATCAAAATGTTAGGATCTGGTCGCCTTTAAAAATATAGAATCATCCCTTTGACTGAGTAGTACATGTAATAGTCAGCCACATTGGTGGGCTGGGTCACAAATAAACCAGACCAAGTAAGGACAATTTATCTTGGACAACATCACTTCAATTGACTATTCTTTTAAATTCCGCATTACTTCCTGAATTTCGATGTCCCAGTTGCCCTGGTGACCTCATTTGATCTCAGTTCCCAAATGTGGTCAGTTTGAGTTGTTGCGTGACGTGGGTCTTTTGAACCAGTTTCTCAAAGACTGCTCCACAACCACACCCCCATGTTAAGCAAACATATTCACGGTGCTGAGACAATGGTGTTCGACTACAACTGAGCAGCACCCATAGTGTCCGTGCCAAATATGATGCCGTGATGAGAATAGTCAAGTTGTCAATTTGGGGAATTCTCTGCCTCAGAAGGCAGTGGAGGCCGATTCACTGGATGCATTCAAAAGAGAGTTAGATAGAGCTCAGGGCTAGTGGAATCAAGGGATATGGGGAGAAGGCAGGAACGGGGTAGTGATTGTGGATGAACAGCCATGATCACATTAAATGGCGGTGCTGGCTCGAAGGGATGACTGGTCTACTCCTGCATCTATTGTCTATGTAACTCTGTATCTATGTATAATCAAGGATGTGTCACACCCTGGTCCCTCCGTCTTCTCCCCTCTCCCATCGGGAAAAAGGTACAGAAGAGTGAAAACACACACCTCCAGGTTCAGGGACAGTTTCTTCCCAGCTGTTATCAGGCAACTGAACCATCCTACCGCAACCAGAGAGCAGTCTTAAAGCACTATCTCTTCTGCCTGCACGTGTTTCATCTCCCTGCATTCCCTCTGAATGGCTCCTCCTGTTGCCGACTCTCCAAGAGGAAGGGCTAACTCAGAATGCCTGCGTAGAGACATACCATCACTTAACACTGGGAGAGGAAAGCAATGTGGTACCTCTAAATAAAGACAAGGCATGTTGAAAGAACATAGACAGCAGAGGGATCTGTGATACGAGGGGATTTGCAAAGAGGTGACAAAAGCAAGTAGGGAAGAACAAAGGAAAATAACATTATCAAGTATCATGATGGCAAACAATACAAATATTTTACAGTATATACAATAAAATGGAAGGTTGGGTGTGATGGGAAGAGGGCCATTACTGGATAGCCACAACTTTACCAGTGGTACGAGTAAAGGATAGCTTCCCAGTGTAAAGTAAGGGTTAATGGTATTGACAAGAATCCATACTGGGATCACTGTGAACAGCAGTTTATTATAACAATTTTGACTCTTGAATCAAAAACATGACTTATAAATAAGTAGGTGAATCCAACGTGTGGGGATTGGGAGAGGAAATTGTTAATACCAGCAGTTGGCAACAAAACACTGGAACCCCTGAATAAAATTGATGAATGAGAAAATAATCAGGACATGAAGCTCAGTATGGAGTGGAATGCAATACTTCACAAGCCACAGTGGAATTCTTTGCTTGCTCACCCACAGAATGTTGGTAAACATTCCATCGTGTGATGTCACAATGCCCAATGCTCACAGATGTCCAATCAGAATGGATCCTATTTACATCTGCCCTCGCACCAGCCCCAGCCCCCCCTGCCCCACCTGATGTTCCAGCACGTTCCATTGTGTGATGTCACAATGCCATCCCTCACAGATGTCCAATCGGAATGGATCTCATTTACATGTTCCTTTGCCCCAGCCCCAGCCCCAGCAGCCTGTGTGGAAGCGCTTGATCACGTGTGGGAACAGAGAAAGAGGATTGGGGGTGATAGGGAGTGGAGAATAGATGGACTGCCCCTACCCCTCCCCCTCCCTCTCTACCACCCCACTCTTTCCCCTCTCTCCCCCCACCCCTCTCCCCCTCCCTCCACACTCTTTCCCCCTCCCTCCCCTACCCCATCTGCCTCCTCCCCATCCACCTCTCCTCCCCCACAACTCTCTCCTCCTCCTCTCCATCTCCCTCTCCTCACCCCTCTCCCCCTCCTCCCCCTCCTCCCCCTCCTCCCCCTCCTCCTCCTTCCACCCCATCCCTCTCTCCCACACCCCCCCATCCCTCTCCCCCACCCCCTTCCCTCTCTCCCCACCCCCTTCCCCCACCCCCTCTCAACTCTTCCCCCACCCTCCACACTCTTCCCCCTACCCCATCTCCCCCCTCCCCCCTCCCCCACACCTCTCTCCCCCTCTCCTCTCTCCTCCCCTCCCCCACACCTCTCTCCTCCCCCCTCTCCATCTCCCTCTCCTCACCCCTCTCCCTCTCCCCCTCCTCCTTCCACCCCATCCCTCTCTCCCCCACCCCCTTCCCTCTCCCCCACCCCTTTTTCCCCTACCCTTCTCTCCCTCTTCTACCACTCCCCCCTAACCCCCCCTCCCCCTCCCACTTCCACCCATCTCCCCCTCCCTCCACACTCTTCCACTTCTCTCCCCCCTTCCCCCACCCCTCTCTACCCCCCTTCTCCTTCCACCCCTTCCATCTCCCCCCACCCCCCTTCCTCCTCTCCCCTGCCCCTTCCCTCTCTCCCCGCCCCCTTCCACCTACCCCTGACCCTCTTCCACCACTCCCTCCCACCCCCTTCCCCTCTCTCCCTCTTCCACCACTTCCCCACCCCCTCCCCCCCCTCTCTCCCACTTCCACCACTCCCCCTACCCCTCTCCCACTCCCTCCTCACTCCTCCACCTCTCTCCCTTTCCCCACCCCTCTCCCACCCCACCTCTCTCCCTCCCCCACCCTCTCTCTCCCCTCCCTCCCTATCTCCCCCACCCCTTTCCCCTTCTCCTCTCTCCCTCTTCCACCACTCCCCCTTCCCCCCTCTCTCTCCCACTTCCATCACTCTCCCCTACACCTCTCACCCTCCCTCCCCACTTCCACTTCTCTCTCCCCCATCCCCCATCTGGTCCCATCTCCCTCTCCCACCCCTCTCTCCCCCCTGCCTTCCCTCTCCCTCCCCACTCTTCCCCCTCCCCCTATCACTCTCCCCCTCCCTCCACACTCTTACCCCTCTCCCCTTCCCCTCCCACCCCTCCTGAACCCTCTCACACCTTCCCCAACCCCCCTCTCCTCCTCCCTCTCCCACCTCTCCATCTCCCTCTCTCCTCACCGCTCCCACCCCTCTCTCCCCAGCCCTCTTCACCCCCATCTCCCCCCCACCCCCTTCCCATCGCTTTTGCACCACTCCCTGCTACCCCTCTTCCCCTCACTCCCCACTCTGCCCCTCCCTCCCCTCCCCACCTCTCGCCCTCTCCTTTCTCCCCCTCCCCCTCCTCTCTCACCCCCTCTCTCTCCCCACCTCTCCCCCTCTCCTTTCTCTCTCTCTCCCTCCCCCCCACTCTCTCTCCACCTCTCCCCTACCCCTCTTTCTCCCCCCTCTCCTCTCCCCTCCACCTCCCTTTCCTCCCCTCTTCTCCATAACCCCTCTCCTCTCACCTTCCCCTCTCCTCTCCCCTCCCCTTCCTCTTACCCCACCCCTCTCTACCCCCCTCACCCACCCTCAGGGACATGCTGCCCCCCCCCCGCAACCACACGTTGGGGGAACAGACCCAACGGGTCTGCACTTGGTCTAGTATATATTAAAACTGTGTGTGTGTCTGCCGACATCCGTCCGCCTGCCGGCTGCCGCGTCTCCCCCTTTGATTCCCTGCTCCGCCAAAACCGGACCCTCGGACGCTGCCGTTTTTTCCACTTAGCCAGATGTTACGCTTCTGCGTTACCAAAGGCGCTCCTCGTTACGTTTAGACGTCGTTACGTACACCGTTTTTAATAAAATCCTTCTCCCCCCCCACTTTTTCAAAAATGAAACTGCTCTCACCCATAGAATGTTGGTAAACATTCCATCGTGTGATGTCACAATGCCCAATGCTCACAGATGGCCAATCGGAACGGATCTCATTTACATCTGCCCTTGCGCCACTATCCCCCACACATGTGACTAGGGGGATACTGTATCATATCCCCCACATATGTGACTAGGGGGACACTATACCTCATCCCCCACACATGTGTCTAGGGGGACACTGTACCTCATCCCCCCCATACATGTGACTAGGTGGACACTGTACCTCATCCCCCACACATGTGACTAGGGGGACACTGTACCACTTCCCCCACACGTTTGACTAGGGGGACACTGTACCTCATCCCTCACACATGTGACTAGGGGGACACTGCACCACTTCCCCCCCACACATGTGACTGGGGGACACTGTACCACTTCCCCCACACATGTGACTAGGGGGGCACTGTACCTCATCCCCCCACACATGTGACTAGAGGGACACTGTACCACTATCCCCCACACATGTGACTAGGGGGACACTGTACCTCATCCCCCACACATGTGACTAGGGGGACACTGCACCACTATCCCCCACACATGTGACTAGGAGGACACTGTACCACTATCCCCCACACATGTGACTAGGGGGACACTGTACCACTATCCCCCACACATGTGCATAGGGAGACACTGTACCACTTGCCCCCCACACATGTGACTGGGGGGACACTGTACCACTTCCCGCCCACACATGTGACTAGGGGGACACTGTACCACTTCCCCCACACATGTGACTAGGAGGACGCTGTACCACTATCCCCCACACATGTGAATAGGGAGACACTGTACCACTTGCCCCCCACACATGTGACTAGGGGGACACTGCACCACTATCCCCCACACATGTGACTAGGGAGACACTGCACCACTATCCCCCACACATGTGACTGGGGGACACTGTACCACTTCCCCCACACATGTGACTGGGGGGACATTGCTGGCTCGCGTTGCCTTTGAAACCTTTTCCAGAACATTCTTCCCCAACGGTCATTCGGACTTCGTTCCTCGACAGCGGTCGATCTAAATGCTGGATTTCAGCCGTTTTTTCATTTTTCATATGACACGTTTGTTAAGAAAATCTTATTATTTCGATTTACACTTTTTTCAAAAGGTAAACATAGACGATGTTTTCAATATTTATTTATATTTGAATAATTCTTTTTATTAAGTTCTCCGTTATTTGCTCCGCCAAATTAACACACATTTCCCCGTTTTTTTAATATTCTCTCTTTTTTCAAAGGACTCCATTACTCCACTTTGAAGAGGTCATTGCTTTTCTGTTTCTAAACTTTGCAGTTATTTTCTTTGCCGATTTCCACAGCGTTGTTTTTCAAATGTTATCTTTATTTTCAATTTAATTCATTTTGAACAGATAATTGTGTTTAAAAACCTTGCGCTTATATGATCTGCTGTTTTAGACAAGTGATAATTTTATTTCATTTTCTGATTTCCATTGCTTATCTATAATTTACATTAGACAAGTAATTTTTAAAAAATGCTTTAAAAAAACCCATTAAAAATCCATTTTTTAAAATTCTGTCTTTATTCGATTTACAGCATTTTTAACATTTTTAAGAATTCACTGTTATTTGCTTTGCTAAATTCACCCACATTTTTCACCGTTTTCTTTTAAATTCTTTTGTTGTGTTTGATTTAATTCTACAAGAGTCAACTCTCCCTCCCCTTTCTCTCTCTCCCCTTCCACTCTCTCTCTCTCTCTCCCCCTCCACTCTCTCTCCACCTCCCCTCCCCCTCTTCCTCCCCCTCTCCTCTCCCCGCCACCTCTCCCTTTCCTACCCTCTTCTCCACCACCCCTCTGCTCTCACCTCCCCCTCTTCCCCTCTCCCCTCCCCTTCCCCACCCCTCTCTACTCCCCTCACCCCCCTCCTCTTCCCACCCGCTTCCCTCTCTCCCCCGCCCCCTTCCCCCTACCCCTCTCTCCCTCTTCCACCACTCCCCCACCCCCCTCCCCTCCCTCTCTCCAACTTCCACCACTCCCCCTACCCTCCTCCCACTCCCTCCTCACTCTTCCACCTCTCTCCCTTTCCCCACCCCTCTCCCACCCCACCTTTCCACCCCTCCCCCACCCTCTCTCACCCCTCCCTCCCTATCTCCCCACCCCTTTCTACTTCTCCTCTCTCCCTCTTCCACCACTCCCCCTTCCCCCTCTCTCTCTCCCACTTCCGCCACTCTCCCCTACACCTCTCACCTTCCCTCCCCACTTCCACTTCTCTCTCCCCCATCCCCCACCTCTCCCCCTCCCTCCCCCACCCCTCCCTCCCCTCGTTCTTTCCCTCCCTCCCCACTCTTCCCCCTCTCTCCGCTCTCCCCTCCCTCCCCACTCTTCCCCCTCCCCCTACCACTCCCCCCCTCCCCCCTCCCCCCTCCCTCAACACTCTTTCCCCTCTCTCCCCTTCCCCTCCTCCCTCTCCCCCCTCCCCCACCCCTCCCCCACCCCTCCCCCACCCCTCACTCACCCCCTCCCTGAACCTTCTCACACCCTCCCCCACCCCCCTCTCCTCCTCCCTCTCCCCTCTCTCCATCTCCCTCTCTCCTCACCCCTCCCACCCCCCTCCCTCCCCCACCCCCTTCCCCTCGCTCTTGCACCACTCCCTGCTACCCCTCTCCCCCTCACTCCCCACTCTGCCCCTCTCCCTCCCCTCCCCACCTCTCGCCCTCCCCTTTCTCTCTCTCTCCCTCCCCCTCCACTCTCTCTCCACCTCTCCCCTGCCCCTCTTTCTGCCCCTCTCCTCTCCCCTCCACCTCCCTTTCCTCCCCTCTTCTCCATAACCCCTCTCCTCTCACCTTCCCCTCTCCTCTCCCTTACTCCATCCCTCTCTACCCCCCTCACCCACCCTTAGGGACATGCTGCCCCGCCCTCCCCCCTGCCCCCCCCCCCCCTGCAACCGCATGTTGGGGGAACAGACCCAATGGGTCTGCACTTGGTCCAGTTATCTATAAAGGGCCTACCCCACTTCGGCGACTGCCTGCGATTGTCACAGTCGTAGCATGTCGCCGAAAACGTGGCGACTGTACCCACCCCCCCCCCCACGACAATGTCTACGACAACCTACCACCCAGTCGACTTCAAGCTATGGCAAGCTACCGACAACCAGCGACACAATCGTCGCAACTTAGGACGTCCACTTACGACCACACCTTCGACAACCCACGTCCTCCCGCGACAAGCTACAACCCTGTCGGCGACAACTGAAGACAATTCAGTCGCCGGTACCTGTCGCCGGTTGACGTAGGATGACGTAGGTTGTCGCCAATGGAATGCACTGAGGTCATCACCCGCCGGCCACCAACGTCACCTGGCGACAACCTATGACAGGAGAAGACAGGCAACGTCAAGCCCACTGTCACCGAAAGAGTTTTGAACATTTCAAAATCCAGCGGCGACAAGAAAAAAGTTACAACACATTGAGGAGACAACTCAGGACAATACAGGGGTCGCCCCGCGTCGCCCTGCGACCACGTGGCGACAGCCTATTTTCCGCAGAAAGAATGGCCTAAGTGGAACAGGCCCTTTAAACTTTAAACATTAGACTTTGGAGATACTGCACGGAAACAGGCCCTTCGGCCCACCGAGTCCGCGCCGACCAGTGATCCCCGTACACTAGCGCTGTACTACACACACTCTAGGGGCAATTTACAATTTCACCAAAGCCAAATCTTTACGAGTGTGGGAGGAAATGTGTGCGCCCAGAGAAAACTCACATGATCACAGGGAGAATGTACCAACCCGTACCAACAGCACCTGTAGTCAGGATCGAACCTGGGTCTCTGGCACTGGAAGGCAGCAACTCTACTGCTGTGCCCACTGTGCCCGCCACTGTGCCGACCTGTCCTTTATAATGTTATTATATGGCAAGGCAAGTAGAGGATCATTAGAAAGTAGCAAACTATCAAAATTTTGGCACAGAAGGCTATTGGGCCATCGCTTTTCTGTTTGCCTCAACAAGAATCACATTAAAAA